>JAODAL010002348.1:0-198722 GCA_025379985.1 Phyllomedusa bahiana
AAAGGTAAAAAATGGGGTTTAAATTTTGGTGGTGGGGGAGGTCATGGGGGGTCAATTTTATTTATGCATAAAATGAACATGAACTTGACCCAAATCTGCCAAACCCCTTCCTAACTACAAAAAGACAAGTTCATGGGGGGAAAAGGGTTTGATGACCCCGGACCTGTTTGGCGGGGGGAAAAAATCAAAATCACAGGGGTGCCCGGGGAGAGAGCAGGGAGGAAGGGTTTAGGGCCCCGGGGTTTTGGGTTGCCCAATGAGCTGCTTTTTTCCCCTTTTTGTCCAGTAATAAGATCAGGTAAAGGGCCCTCATCCCCTTTTAAGGATCATTGAGGGGTTTCCTCCACATGTGGGGCCCAAATTCTTTTCCCCTTTGGTGCACGCTGCGGGTACTCTGGGGGAATTGTTTAGGAAATACAGTCCCATAGGAGACTCAAGCAAGGGTTGTAAATTTTACGTTTCCGCTCGTAAAAATTTCGTTTTTTGTTTGACAATTTTCCTAGAATAAGTCAATATATGGATGTCACTGGGCTGATACACCACAGGTATTGATGGATTTGCGGGGTCCAACTGTTGCCTGGGGGCCCACATTTCATCATCCCAAACCCTTTTGAAACAAAAGTAAAAGTTTTTGATTTGGGGGACAGAAAGCATTTTTCATTAAATTTTACAGATGAAAAAGAAGGCATATTTTTTGGGGATTTTTGGGCAAACAATTCAATGCAGTGACCTTCTGTCTGCCGGACTTTTTGACCGCGGGGTCTTCTGTTTTCAGAGTCCTTTGCATACTAAAGGTGGGAAAATTAAAAAAAATAGTTTAAAAAACACCCACCCAGCTCAATCTCGGTCACAACCCCCCTTTCCGTGCGCACACCAAAAATTTATTCCCCCTTTGGAACTCTGTAAAGGCCCAAACCCAGGCCTGAAAACAAATAAACTGATTTTTAGAAAAAGAAACAAGTAAAAAATTTTTTTTTAAACGCGGGGGAAACCCCCCGGTGGGGTGGGGTACTGGTGATAGCAGTTTGTGTCAGGAAGAGTTAAACCCTTTAATTCAAAAATGGGGGGACAATTCCTAAATATTTTGTCCAACCCTTCAGTGGGATTGTGAATGCAGCTCTGGATAAATTTTTCTGGAGTGTAACACATGGGGCGACATGTATGAAGATCAGCGCATCGGAACGCCCCCTTGTCACTGGAAAATTTTTTGTGAAACAGGGGGGGGGGGGGCCCCTTTATGCGGTGGGCCCCCGGTGCGCTCATACAAGCGGTTTTTAAAGTTCCCGGCGCCTTTCCAGTGTGGGGAGGGGGGCAAATGGGGGACTTAGGGCGCAGAAAAGGGGCCGGGGTTTTAAAAATGTATCCACATTTTAGGGGGGGGGGGGGGGGGGGTGGGGAAACAGCGAAAAAACTTAAAATGTTTGTGAAGAGCAAAAAGAAACGTGTTTTAAAAAACCTGAATGAATAAAGGGGAAAAATCAAAGTTTTAATTTAAAAAACATTGCCAAAGTATAGAAAAAGTTTATCTAAAATGAAAGCAAATAAAATATAAGCTCCCCCAAAAAAGAAAGAATTTGCTTCGAACAGGTTCCTTTAAAGAAAGGGAGAGAATTGAAATAAATTTTTCATTCAAAAACCAATGCAATGGGTTTTAAAAAGATGTTTCAAATTTTGGCTATTTTTTATTAAAAAATGAAGATGTATTTGTTTCTTTTTCCCCCCTTGTATTTATTTAGTACTTCACAAGAGCCAGCACAGCACAGGTCCCGGGTGGACCTGTGTTTCTCCCCAAAACCCGGATTTCTATGTTTCCCCCGGGCCTTTTTTTTCAAAAGGAAAAGTAAAAAAAACCCGACATATTTTATGTCCTAAATAAAATTTACCAACTGAGCCTAAAATTAAAGAACAAGTAGCATAAAAATGGCTAAACCCAAAGGAAATCCGGACCCAAAATTTTCAGTCCCCTAAATACGTACCCCTAAATACGCCGGTTTTTTCCCCTTGGGGAGCCATTTTTAACACTTATTTCCCTTTTTTTAGGGTCAGTTTTTGGGGAAAGTATTTACAAACGTAAATACGTCTGAAATACGTTCAGTACTAAGCCCTGGGAACATAGAAATCCTGCCCTTGGGAAAAAAAAACCCCAGGTCCCAACCAGACCTGTGCTGTGCTGGCTCTTGCTTTGGGCATACAAAATAAAAAATAAAATGGAAAAGGGAAAAACCCAAAAACATCATCATTTTTTAATAAAACAATAGACCCAAAATTAACATCTTGGGACAACATCTGCATTGGCTTAAATTTGGGGGGGTTTTAAAATTTGTTAAGTTTACCCGGGCTTTGGAATTTCTTTTTAAAATGGAAATTTTTTCTTAGGGAGAATATATATAGGGTCAATTAAAAGTTATTGATACTATTTACAAAAAACAATTTATTTAATTGTTAGGCCGTTCACCAAACGGGTTTTTTTTTTTTTTTTTTTCCCGACGGGATTTGTGAGCCGTAATTGGGGCGCCAAAAAATCCGCCGTGAATACGGGGGGGGGAAAGGGGGCGGGGGCCGGGGCGGGGGCGGGGGGACCGCTCCCCGGGCCCCCTAGACAATGCATTGTTTACGGCGCGTCCGGCCCCTAAATAAAGGGGGGGGGGGGGGGGGGGGGGGGGCATGTCCCTTTTTTCCCCCCCCGCGCGGTTCGCCGAGCGGGGGGGAGCGACGGAATCCACTTTTCCTATAAAGAGCAGTGGATTACCGGAAATTTAACCCCGGGGGAGGGGGGGGGGGGTGGCGCCGTTTTGAACCCGCAAATCCGGCGGGGAAATACAGCCCCAAATCCGTGGGCAAAAAAAGGTGGAAGGGGGGCCTTTTAGGCATTTGGGGATTGTTATTTTTATTAAGTACTTCATTTAAATGCCCAAATCCATTTTTTTTCCCTTTTTTACGGGTAATTTTTTTTCCGATAGGGGGAAAACCTTTTTTCAAAATTTTTACATTGCAAATACGTCCACACTTTGTGACGCGTTTTTGAAACCCGGATTTCGCGTCGGAAAAAATAGGGGGGGGGGACGGAGGGGGGGGGGTTTTCCGGGAAAGGGAAAAAAAAAAGGGAAAAAAAAGTAAAAAATGTAATTGGAACGGATTTTTTTCGTCGGGAAATACATTACCTTTTGAAGATGAAGAATAAAATGGATTGGTCATTGAAATGAATTTCTTAATAAACAGACCCTTTTCCAAGTGCTGGAACAATTAAATCAATGTATTTAATTTCATTTTTTTTCCCAAAAACAAATTTAATGACAATATATTATTAAACTCCAAAGAAAAAAAAAATCCTGACAAAATGTATTCCAAACTCCGTGAAAATTAAAAAAAAACAACAAAAATAAGGGAAAAGGGAATGTTGGACAGATGTTTTATTAAAAAACTTTTCCCTAACAACAATTTTTTGAGGGATTTTGGGGTGGGTTTTAAGTTTTTCGTAATTCAGTATATACAACAAAAGGCCCTTTCTGGGAAACCCGTGGTCCGCCAACGGATTTGTTTCTTAATTATTTATTCTTTTTTTGGGCAACAAACATTTTTTTTTAGTATTTTACTGCTGTAATTTTAGAACTATAGAAAATTTCAAAATACCCGGGTCTCCAAAATCGACTTTCCTCCAGATTAGGACCTTTCAACAACTAGGTTGCCTGTCGGAGCTGGGGAGCGCTGCAATCCCTAAACTTTGCCGACCCGCAATCTTTGAAAGCCTGGGGATTTTTTGAGTTTGCCGCGTTTCCCCCCCCAGAACGCCCAGGCGCGCCCATTGAAACCCCCTTCATTTAGGGCGATCCGAAAGGGGGCGAAGGTTCCCTAAAAAACGCACCCCTGCTCCCGGGGGATTGAGGCCGGTGAGGCGCAGTTTTCGCCAGAAAGCAGGCGCAACTCCCGATCATACATGTCGCCCATGGTGTAGGAGTAGAGTTGTGAATACAGTTCTAAATGCAGGCATACAGTTGAAACCAGAAGTTTACATACACTACATAAAAAGACACATATGCATGCTTTTCTCACTATCTGACATAAAATCAGAATAAACCTTATCTATTTTAGTAAATTAGAATTAATAAAATTATTTATATTTGCCAAGTGCAAGAGAAGGCATTTTTATTACTTTCTGCATTAGAATTTGGTAGCATTGCCCTTAAACTGTATAACTTGGGTCAAACATTTAGAATATCCTCCCACAAGCTTCTCACAATAGTTGGTAGGAATTTTGGCCCATTCCTCCCGACAGAACTGGTGTAACTGAGCCTTTTTTTAGGGGCCCTTTCTCGCATCTGTCTTTTCACTTTGACCCAAAATTTTCAATTGGATTGAGATCGGGGCTAGGATGGCCACTCCAAAACATTGACTTGGGTTTTCTTAAAGAGAACCGTAACCTTTTTTGCCCCTTGCTGAGGGCAGAACAAGCTGTGTCAGACCTGCTGTTTTCCCGCGCTGTGTCCAAATTCGTAAATGCAGGTTTTTAAAAGCTCAAAAACTTAGTTTTCACCAAAAAGAAAATTTAAAGAGCCTTCAAAGAGTCATTTTTTTTCAAACCCCGCCCACCTGAGGCTACCCCCACCTCAACTGTAAACCATTACTTTGAAAAGGTTTAAAACCCTGTGAAAAACTACCAATGGGGGGTGCAAACCAGAGGCCGGGCAACACCTACCATAATAAGATTTGGGTAAATCTCTAAAACTGCTGCATCTTTTCAGAATAAGGGACACGCGTTGGGGAAAAGCAGGTCTGACACGGGTTGTCGCCCCCCAAACAAGGGGGCATAAACTAAATTTACAGGTTTCCCCTTTTAAACCACTTTGTAACCCAGTGTGGCGTATGTTTCAGGTCATTGTCCATTTTGGGAAAACCCCCCCTTTTTTCCCCCCAAGCTTTAAAATTCCTTTTTCCTTAAAGATGCCATCTATTTTTTTAAGGGGGGCCCATTCCCCTTTCCCGCAGCAAAAAAAAACCCACCCATGAAACTACCACCCCCATTTTCACAGTTTGGGGTGGGGTTTTTTAGGCTTTCCCAAACCCTTCCTTTCCCCTTTTTATTATGGGCCCAAAAATTTTAATTTTAATTCGTCAGACCACAGGGCATGGGCTCCAGAAAATTTTGGTCTTTCTTTTTTGGCATTTGCAAAAATTTAACTGGCTTTTAAAAATGTTTTTTTTGGAGTAATGGCTTCCCCTGGCAGAGTGGCCTTTCACCCAGGTTTTACAGGACATACCCCCGTTTCAAAAGTGGAAAATGACACAATCTTACCCTTTCCCCCAAATTTCACAAAAATCTTTTTTTTTTTTGTTCTTGGGTTGAAATGCACATGGCGGACCAATGCACTTCAACCTGAGATACAAAACCTTTCTCCTTCCTATCGGACAATTTGGGTGGACATTCCCCCTCTTGTTTCTTTTTTGCGTTAAAATTTTTTTTGAACAGGATGGGGAACGGCCCCTTCTTATCGGAAATTGGGAAGGGTTTCCAGACTTTTGCAAGTCCACAAATTCCCCCCCCCGGGTAATTTTGGGGGTGGGTTTCTTTAGACTTTCCCCATGGGTTAGACACGAAGCCGAGTTATTTTTCTTTAGCAAAAAAATAATCCAAAAGCTTTTCTCTTGGTTTTAAATAATGTTTGGGCCCAAAAAACCTACAAAAGCCCTTTCCCAAAAACATGACATCATCATAGGGGGTCCCCAAAAAAAATTTTAAAAAGGGTAGTAAAACCCAAAGGGAAAGGGAAAAATTGGGGGAACTTTCCCAAAAATAAAAAAAATCCTTAAAAATTAACCCCTCATTAAATTTTGGGGATTTGGCAAATATAAATAATTTTGGTAATTCTAAAATTTACCTAAAATGGGAAGGTTCATTTTTGATTTCATGGAAATATGAGGGGGGGAACATCCCCCCCTATGGGAGCAAACCCGTTAAGGTGTGGGATTTTTTTGATTGCCCACTCTAACATCTGCAATCACAAGGGATTTTTGGGAAAAAGGGGCTGGAAAGCTACGCGCCCTCTATAAGGGTTTTAACAAATCCCCAATTTTCTTCTATTTTTACTGAATCTTTGAGAAGCAAAAAGGAATAATTTGGGCAAGCCAAATATTGCTCATCTACATACGCCGTTTGGGGGTTTTGGCCCCCCATCAGTGTAGAGCAAGCAAAATTGGGGTTGACTTTGGGGGGCAATGAGTGGGGAAAGAGGGAACATCTCCTTATTTGGGGACACCAGTTAAAATGTGTAAGTTTTTATTGCCTTTTAGCCCCACTAAATAAGCATCTTCATAAACACAAGGGATTTGGAAAGGGCTGGGGAAAACTCAGAGGGGGGGGCAGTGAGCTTTCCCGGGCCCTTTTCCCCTAATCCTTGTATATTCCCTGGCAAAATAGTGACAAATGTATGTAAAGTTTCTGGTTTTCCAAAAAAAATGTGTTAAAATTAAGGGGGGTTTTTAAGACAAGGGGGTGTTTTGCAGTAGAATTGGGGAATCCGCTCTGGGCTGTATATAAGTCGGGATATAAGAATGAGTAGGGAGTAAAAAAGTGAATGGGAGCTATTTTGGGATGTGGAAAGGGGAACGTTTAAATTTTTTACTGCTGAAACCCTTTAAAAATTTTTACACAATAAAGGGAAAGGGGACGGTACTAGAAAAGGGGGGCCCCAGGGCCGAGGCCATTTTCCTAAAATATAAAACACAAATAAAATTTTGTCAAATGGGGGAAAATTTCCAAATGTAGAGTGGTTCCTTACCCCTGGGACACTTCCCAGGGCAATGTAATTTTATGTTGGGGTGGAATAACCTTAAAGTTTTCTTGCAATATGGGGATTGCCAAACACCCGCTGTATGGGTGAAAAACAGAAAAAAGTTCCCCCTTAAAAGGGGAATGATAACCACTTTTACAGAAAATGTAAATTTAAAATTCCCCTGGGTTACAATGGTGGATGGGAACTTGTGGGGTGGGGCTCCCCTTAAAACTGGGAGGGGAAACATGTTTGGGGGAAATGTAAGAAATCAAAAGGGTTCACTCCTCAAGGGTTGAGGTTTGGGGAAATTCCCCAGTCCTACTTTAAATTTATAAAGGAAAACTTCACCAATTTGGGTCAGAGAGCAGTTTTTTCCGGGGTACTTTACGGGGTGATAAACAACCCGGGGGGGTCCCCCATGGCAGGATATAAATTGAACGCCAAAAAAAAACCTTTCCCGGCCAAGGCCCCACTTAGGGGGCCCGAAATGCAAAGTGGTCCTTGAGTCCTACTCCTCTCTGTCGGGTTAATAAATATTTTATATATATATATATAATAAAATATATATTATTAATTAAATATATATATAATATATATATAAATTTTTAAATATAATTTAAAATTTTAATTTATTAGTAAATAAAATTAAAATTAAAATTTATTTTTATATAAATATGGGAAATAAAATTTTTAAATAATTTTTAAAATATAATTTAAATAAATTCATAAAAAATAAAAATTTTTATATTTTAATAAATTTATATAAAAAATAAAATTATCCTTAATTAATATTTAATATAAATTTTAATATAATTTGAATGGGCCTTTTGAAAATTTTTATTTTAAATTTTAAGGGTGTTAAGGGGGGAATTTAACAAAAAGGGGTGGGGGCAGGGGGAGGGGGGGTTTGGTGAAAAAAGGAGGGGTCCGCGCCGTAAATTTAAAGTGGGAAAAAAAACTTTCTCCCCCCCCGGCGGGTTTTTCCGACGGGGAGGAAAAGAAAGGAAAACCCCCTGGTTTTTCTAAAAGAGCATGGAAATTTCCGAAAAGACTCCACGGGTTTTGGGCCCCATTTAAAACCAAATCCGGCGCGGAATAAAAGGCGCCAATCCGTTTGGCAAATAAGCCGTGTTAACGGGGCCTTTAAACATGTTGTACATTTAAAAACGAATTTTACACTGGGTGAACTGGGTTTTGGCAGTGATGTAGGGACAAAGGGGTCGCAGCGGTCGCAGTTGCAAAACCATCCCCCCCCGAGCCAAAGGGACCTGGCAGGGTTCCCCCCGCCACATACCCAACCCCGGGGAAAACAGAGACCCAAACCGATTGCAGTCCCCCGCCTGCACAGGGCAGGGGCAAAATGGGGGCAGAAAAAGGCTGGGATAAACCCCTTCTGGATGCAGGGCTATATTAAAGGCCTTAAGCCCCAAATTTTCCCTCCTTTGGGGTACAAATGGCTGCTGCTGTGTGGGAGAGAAGCTCAGACTCCGCTATCTCCGCCGCTATTTGCTGGAGGCAGCTCGGGGCAGAGACTGTGGTTTGACCCCCCCCCGTGAAGGGTGGGGGTGTGACTTGGGGGGGGGGAGGGGGCGGAAGGGGGGGCTTTGGGGGCTTGGGAGATATTAAACAAATAATTTACCGGTTCTGGGGAACCACTGATTGGCCGCACCCTGGAGGCTTTTTAGAGGGGAGGGCCAAGCAGGAAAAACCCCGGGTGCACAAAACACTTTCCCGCCTGCTGGTTGGGGAACGGGGTTTTTCCCTTTGCAACCGATCACATCACTTGCTTTTTTTTCCTAACCTAAGGTTTTGTAAAATAATGAGAAAAAAAAAAGGTATAAACAATGCCCCCTCAACTGGGCGCTAAAGGGTGACCACCCAAACCCAAAAAGAAACTGCTTGTAAAAGAAAAAAGATAAAAGGGTGAAAACTGAAATTTGGGTTTTCATAGGGAAAAAATCTTTTGTTTTTCCAAAAGATGAAAAATGGGTTTCCTCAGACAACCAAAAACAGGGTTCCCGCTTGCAAATTTTTTCCCAAAACCCGGGATTTTGGAAAATGAAAAATTGGATTTTGGGTTTTTGGGGGGAAAAAATAACTGAATTTTTTGGGGGAGTTTTTTTAAAGGGAAAATTTTTAAAAAATTTCTATTTTACCTCCCGGAAAGGGGGGGGCAGGAAAACAAAAAAATACACTAAGGGGCCCATGGATGAAAACTTCTAGGTCTAAAAGCACTCCCTTTGCCCATAGGGGGAACCAATCAGGGGCGCCTCTTTTATTTTTCCCGAAACACTAAATGAAAAAAAGAAAGGGGGGCCCCTTATTGGTTTGGGGGGGTTTTTAACCAGAGGGGAAAATTTTTGAAACCCGGGCAGTTTTTTATAAAGTGGGCCCCAAATGATCATCCAACTTGTGTCCCTTATTCCCTAGACGGCCACATCCCCCACCCATAAACCCCAAAAACATAATTCTGTAGAGTCCCCCCCACCAAAAGAGATGCAAACCCCCCCAGAAAAAATCCCCCGTCTCAGTGAACCCTCCAAAGGGCAGTAAACCCCCCAAAAAAAACTAAAAACCCAAAAAACAAGCACCTTGTTTTTTTTTTTTTTTTTTTCGCACCCCAAAAGACAAGAGGGGGCAAAAAGGGAAAAGACACTTTGGTTGTAAAAACTTGTTTTTTTTGGGGGTTCCCTTTAAAATTTTTTAAATTGGGAAATTTTTTTTCTATTAGACAAAATTTTTTCACAGATAACAATCACATCAGATAGGGAACCTGTTGTTAAGAAGTAGAGGTCCACAGCCATTGTCTGGAGGTCAAGGGGCCCAAGCTGAAATTTTGCACCCCGGGGCCCTGATCTTTTAGCTCGCCCCGGGGATGTTAGAAAATCTCTCAAATTCTTACTAAAAGAGTCAATTATCAAAAAGTTGTTTTCTAGTTTCTAGAGTCAGGGGTGACGAGCTTCAAGGGGGGGCCATGCTCGAGTTGTAGGATCGGTAAGTTTTCTCTTATGATGGGGGTCCCCCGGGGGATCATTTGTAGAGCGGAGCAGTTTGACACTAGATAGATGTTTTTGGGTTGGGTTCATTAGTTTCAGATTTTAAACCCCCGGTTGATGCCCCGGGAAAATAAAAAATTTAAAAAACCGTTACTAAGAAATCAATGTGATGAAATAATCCCTCCGTCCTTCTCATCCCCGCATAGTGGTCGCTCACATTTCCCCCGTATTCAGCTTAGGCCTTTTGGTTATGGGGGAGGGGGGGTTTTACAGGGGAGCTATGGCTTTTTGTTATAAACTCTTCTTGACTTCTTGTGGACCTGAGTGCGGTGCAGAACATTCTTGGTCACCTTTCGGCTCCGCACTGGTGCAGCTGGGCTTATAATTCGATGACAGATCAACATTGCAGCGTGGTCTATTACTGGGGACAGGGTTGTACATGAATGACCTAAGTGTCCTGCTGAGGTGGAGGGAAGACGGTACAACACCTGCCTTACCTTATGTTCAGATTAGGACCTTCATCAACATATCAAGCCATTCGCCATCTCCCTACCGTTTTCCAGGAAGGAGGGATCTGACTGGCTATTGTGACTCTTCCAGGATAATCTGGTTTTGTTGAGTTAAAGGGGTTGTCTCACTACATTGATTCATTTTACCTCAGTCTTGTTTTCACTTTGAATTCAGGGGCGTGTTTACTGGCTTCTACTAGGCTGCAGTAGAAGTCAGGTCTGTAGCTATAGCAACCAGTGCTGGCAGCCAATCAGGTTAAATCAAACAGGTCTGTAGGTATAGCAACCTGAGGAGCTGATGCAGCCCATACAAGAGGGGATATCTCAGAATAGATAGGACACTGTTAATGGACATATATTGCAAAGTGACTTGTTTTTGCAAGATCTTTAACATAAAAAGCAATTGTTGTAGTGAGACAACCCCTTTAAGTGTATTCAGTGACAGGCCTTTCAAGATGGATTCCAATGCTGCAGTGTAAGGCTGGATCCACACAGCATCGGACAAAAAACGTCCGAAAGTTGACTGGTTTTAGTCCGATGCATACCATGGTTTTTGTCACTGTTTTGCCAAAAACCGTGGTCGGTTCTCACTTTTTTGCCGTCGGCCCATACAATTGTTTGTATGGGAAACTGACAGCAAAATGCTGCTGTTATAGGAACATGTTTCTAAATACGCCAGCGCCAGAAAATGATCAGAAAAAAAACAATCTGTGTAGACTGCAGGTTGTTTTTTCTCTTACATTCTATGGGCATGCAAAATGATCGTTTTTGCATGCTGTGTAGACATAAGCCTTAGGGTATGTTCACACGGTGTGTTGGGTCTGTGTGAACATACGCTTTAAGATGCGTGTTTGGATCCGTCTGTCGGACCCTAAACGGACCCAAACACGTATCTAATAAATAGCAGTGTGATTTACATCGCTTTTAATATGAAACACGCATTCGCGTTCACACGAGTGATCGCCGATGCATGTCTCATTGTGTCTTTCGCATCCGTCTTTCAGATCCATCCCAAGAATTGACATGTCAATGCTTGGTCCGAAAGATTTTGAACTATAGGGTGGGTACCTGCTGCATCCATACAGCAGCGTGTTGGATCTGTTTAGGGTCCGATCGCCAATGCGTTTTTGGATGTGATTTTCGGATCCAACATGGATCCAAAATCGGATCCAAAAACGCTGTGTGAACGGCCCCTTTGGCCTCGTTCACACGGCAGATTTGGATGAGGTTTTCGGAGCGTTTTCTCGCCCAAAACCTCATCCAAAACGCCCCCAGTCCATTTAATTGATTCCTATGTAAAACCTTGTTGTAGTTCACACACGACGAGGTTTTTACACGCTTCTTTGGAAGCGCTGAGAAAGAAGTGTCATGTCAATTCTTGAAGCGCGTTTTATGCGTTTTTTGTCCTGGCTGTTCATTTGTATGGGTGAAAGCCTCGTCAAAAACCTGATCCAAAACCTGATCAAAGCCTCTTCAAAAATCTCGCCTGAAGAAGCGTGTTTCAGGCGAGATTTTTGATGTGGTTTGGACAAGGTTTTGGGTGAGGAAACGCTCCGAAAACTTCGTCCAAAAACGCAGTGTGAACGGCCCTTTAGGGTATGATGAGAGCTGCCTGCTTTCAGCAGCTTCTCCAGCCTCTGTTAGGCTATGTCTACACAGCACAGGTTTTTAGTCGGACTGTAACCTGTGCCCCATAGACGGCAATAAAAAAAATCTGTGTTGTAGTCTACACAGCACGGATTTTTTTCTGATCGTTTTTTTCAATCCACCAGATTCCGGTGGATTTTCAAACCTGTTAGATCTTCCACCAAATTCCCGTACATTCAATGCATGGGGCAGATTGCAAATCCGAAAACCGGACGCGTTTTTTTTTAGCACAAACAAGCCCTAAAATCCACAGTCCAGCGATGTTAAAATGCCGTCGGATTTTGGCCACCATTTTAACATTGCTGTGTAGACATAGCTTAGGCTGGTCTCTTCTCACTTATAATGGCGGCTGTTAGGAGTGGCAGAGCTGATTTTATTAGTGAGTTTCCCAGTGGGAAGTTGTTATTTAGAGACATGGCCGTTTGTTGCTGCTGCAAATTATCCTCATATATGACATAACTGCGATCATCAGCCAAAGCTGCTTCTTAAAGCTGATTACATTCTTCTGGAGCGATGTGATTGGAGAAGACTCTCACTGATTGCAGAATTGGACATAATCAACAATATGTGAACATTGTGGGAATGAATTGTCCATTAACAATTAAGGAGAACGCACTGGCTGATTTATAAGAAGACTAGAAAACAGGGGGTGGGGTTGTTGGATCTCCCAGCTAGGGGCTAGCTTATAACACTGCACGACTTCCAATTACTTATGCCTCAATTTTAGGGATCTGGGCAGCAAATAAACTGTATTATAAATGGACCTCTGATCAATGGATGTGACACACTGGAAAGACTCCACAACAGGAGACAGGATTTGAATGTTGACTGTTTTGTGACATTCAGCCACCCCTAGAATATCAAGACCAATCAGGAGGATCTGTTGAACACTGAGAAACTGCACATCCTCTACCTTGGGGGAAACTGAGAATCTGTGTGTCCACCATCCTGTGGAGAGCTGAACAGATGCACATTTACTCTCCCGGATAGATCTGGAAAGATGCACATATATTCTTCTGAACAGACCTGGAAAGAGGTACACCCCATGCCCTGGAGGAAGCTAGAGAAATGTGCACCCATTGCCCTTGAGGGAGCTGAGAATATGTCCATCTGCTATTCTGTGGGGTGGTATGAAGATACGTATTTACTCTCCTGGACAGATCTAGAGATCAAGGAAGATGCACATTTACTCTCCCAGATAGATCTGAAAAGATGTACACCTTGTGCCCTGGAGGAAGCTAGAAAAATGTGCACCCACTGCCCTTGAGGGAGCTGAGAAGATGTACACCTGCTATTCTGTTGGGAGGTATGAAGATACACATTTACTCTCCTGTACAGATCTAGAGATCTAGAAAGATACACATTTACTCTCTTGGACAGACCTGGAAAGATGTACACCTTGTGGCCTGGAGGAAGCTAGAAAAATGTGCACCCACTGCCCTTAAGGGAGCTGAGAAGATGTGCATCTGCTATTCTGTTGGGAGGTATGAAGATACATATTTACTCTTCTGGACAGATCTAGTGAGATGCACATTTACTCTCCTGGACATACCTGGAAAGATCTACATCCTGTGCACTGGAGGAAGCTAGAAAAATGTGCACCTACTGACCTTGAGAGACTGTTTTGTGGCCTTCAACCACCCCTAGATCATCAAGACCAGTCATGAAGATCTGTAAGAAGCCGAGAATCTGCACATCACCTGTCCTTGGGGACACTGAGAATCTGTGTATCTACCAACCTGTAGGGACCTGAACACCTGTAGATCTGGGAAGATTCACATTTCTTGTCTTGAACAGACTGGAAAATTGTGCACCCACTGCCCTTGAGGGAGCTGAGAATATATGCATTCAATTACCTCGGGTGAGCTAGAGCGATATGCATCCACTATATTGGAGGCAGCTGGGAAGATGCACATCCAAAATTCTAAAGGGAGCAGGGAAGAAGTGTGTCAACTGTCCTGGAGGGAGTGGAAGATGTGCAGCCACTCATCTCGGTTGAGCTGGAAAGATTTACATTCACTATACTGGAGGCAGCTAAGAATATACACATCCACTATCCTAGATAGAACAGGGATGAAGTGCATCAACTGTCCTGGAGGGAGCTGAGAAGATCCACTCACCTTGGTTGAGCTGGAAAGCTGGAGACAGCTAAGAAGATACACATCCACTATCCTTGAGGGAAGATGTGCATCCTTTGTCTTAGAGGGAGCTGAGAAGATGTGCACTTACCTCAGTTGCACCAGAAGGATATGCGTCCATTGTACTGGCAGCTGAGAAAGTGAATATCCAAGAGAAGATGCGCTTCCTCTGTCAATAAGGGAGCTGAGGAGATTCACACTAGAGGGTGTTAAGAAGATGCTCACCCTCTGTCTGCATTTACTGTGGTCTAATATTTACTCATGGATCACCACCCTAAAAAAAAGGAAATTAGGATATTTGACATCATGAAAACAAGTACAGTCTCTGTGGAATTTTTTCATGCCATATAACAACAGGGAATATATGGTCAGGTGAACCTGTCACATGTGTGATACATCTATGTATAAAATGCACAATTACCCATCACCTATAATACAGAAGCCTCAGATGTAACGCCCATCATCATCCTGTTCATGTGTGATGTGTTCTGCTCTCTTGTTGGACCACACCTTGGCTGAACATAGGACAAGCTGAATTGTATCATCATCATCATGACATCTAATATAATACATAAGAATGCTACAGAACGGCATTTAGTGCATACTTTATGGCTGAGACCAATATGAAATAAGCTCTTTCAGCAGAATTATTCTCAACGATTTAATGGTCCTCTCACCACCACTCTCACAAATGGGCAGGAGTCAGTGCATCCCCCTCCCAGCTATGGCAGGTTGTAATCTGACCTACATGTCCTACACCCTGTCTATGGATCCAGCAGCTCCTAGAAAGCTAAGTCAAGTGATTATTAGTAGAGACAGAGCATCAGGGCTGCACATTATACATCTGTCATTTTCTTGTGCACCCAGAGAGCCATTCATGTGTTACCTTCATCTACACCTCATGCTCAGCTCCATTCTGCAGTTCTGCTCCAGCCATGGACCTTATCAGTGCTTCTTAAGAAGATGTATCGCTTCATCAGTTCGGCTGTGTTCTTGAAGCATGATTTTCTCAGTTCCTGAAATCCAGGGGCGTTCCTTCCCCTCCCAGCTGGGTGTTTCTTAACTAATGGGGGATGACATCATCTCCCCTTCACTGTTCGTGCTCGCTCCCGAGTCAGTGTGTTCCACCCACTCTCTGAGTCCACATGTCACTGTCCTCTCCCTATGCAGTCTTTTTTTTGTAAGAGCTGTTTACATACCACATCCCTGTATTCAGTCTAGACAGCCTTCTATGAACTCAGAGCACTGATCTCTTCTCCTCTCACAGCTGCAGGTTTGTTACAGTTAAATCCAGTCTTCTATGAACTCATCCAGAGCACAGATCCATCTCCCTTCTATGTTTACACAAGGCACCGAGGCACAATTCTGCTGTTTTATGATTGTAGAAGCAGCTTCAGTGTCACTGAGGAGCTGCTGGCTGTATAGAGTGAAATTGTTGCCGGCCCCTTACACACAGGAGCATTAGGCACCAAGGCACAATTCTGCTGTTTTCTGATTGTAGAAGCAGCTGCAGTGTCAATGAGGAGCTGGTGGCTGTATAGAGTGAAATGTTGCTGACCCCTTATTCTGCGTGAGAGAGGCAGGAATGCACGCTCCCGTGAATTCGACCGGGGGCCTGACAGAATGTAAATTACTAGAGCTGGCAGCCAATGAAATGAAAGGAGGAGGGATCTGACCGGCACTGGGGAACAGTGTTTACAGAAAATGAAGATAAGGGAGACTGTGAAAACAAGACAGCTTTCAAATGACATCCAATTGCAAAGTTGCTTGTTTTCACTTTCCCCTTATTCTGAAGACCATTTAATGAAATGATACAACCCCTTTAATGCCTCTACCTGTGCTATATGACATGTCATCTTTGCCTCTTATCATAGCTGAGAGTCATTCAATGGTGACGCCATGGATCTAGAATGTAAGTGGTTAAATGCTGATGCCTGACGACTGCTGGATCCCAACCAAGTCAGATACAGATTTCTGTGCTTTTCCTTTTTACATTCATTCACTAGGCAGCACAGAGAGCAAAGTATGAAACCAGCATACAAATCCTGCACACTAAGCCCCAGACAGACTACCTGGATATAACAACCCCCTCATCCATAATAAGAAATATGGTACTTCCTACCATTTAATAATAATAATAATAATAATAATAATAATCTATTGATAATACCCTTCCTTCATAATAATCAATATAGCACCTCCTTCCCAGAATAGTAATGTTCATCATCTCCCTCCTCCATAATAATGATAATAGTAATAATCCATATAACACCCCTCCTCCATAATAATCCATAGAAAAATCTTGTTTCTCATAATATTAATGTACTTTATTGTAGGAGATAGGTCAGCATATTAAGTCTCTTGCCTCCTGTTCTCATTGTATTACCTTGTCCTTCACATATTATATTGCATTATTATACATTGCTATATTCACAGTTATTATGTTCTGTGAATATCCAGACACTCTGTTATTATCTTATACATGGGATCTAATAGAGTCAGACTAATGGGATAGGCCCCACGTTACCCAATAATTTTTCATACCCCAGGACATCCTGTGAGCTCTACTCTCTTCTGCCCTTAAATATCAACTACCATTAGGCTCTTTCACATAGCCTGCTCTTCACAGCCAGCTTCCGGCTCCCACTTTCTGTTCAAGCTATGGACAGTTTTACAGCAGAGACTGACATTTCAGCTCTGTTATTCCTAGCAGAGCCTCTTAGAGGGACATTTGTGATTGATGGGTTTTAACAGCAGGGTAGGACTACAGAGGTAAATGTGTCAGTAAGAAAGAAAAACCATCTCCTGTTCTGCTGATAAGACACAGCAGGGAGTAACATCACCCTTCCTGCCAGGGCTGCTAGAGCAGAGAGAGGTGTTTGTTAACCTAGGGAACCTTGTGTACATCAGTAGGAAATAAGACCTACTCTAGCACTGAAATGAACCAAAATGGGAACAGCAATGAATTTGGTAATGGTCTTTATTCAGCTTTTCCTACATGTTTAAGGCTAATCTGATGGGAGTAACTCTTTAAATAGGATTATGGTTGTGGGGAAGGTACTTTGGTGGCTTCCACTTTCTGCTATCTTCCTCCACTGGTCACAGCTGTATGACCACGTGTAAACTCTGTTGTATCTGTTTCTAATCTCACCTAAGTAATAGCTACTAGAACTGCTGGTGGCGCTAGTTTTCCTCATTTAAGAACATGGTGGGATGTATGGACAGGTGTCCTGCTCTGTTATACTTTTGGATAGAGCCTCTTATTGCTATATGTTACAAATTATAGAGAGTCAGAATAGAAATAACAACATGGCAGATTGAAGATGTGGATTTGATGCTCATTGCATTCACATTTATATACTGGTAACTTTGGTGCACACAGCAGGAGATATAGGATGCTGTAAACATACTGTATACTGATGAGAAGTTGATGGTTGCCTGAGGTTGTGCTAAGACTTCTTGCTGGAAGAGGGGAGAAAGAGCTGCTTTTAATTTAGAGCTGTATGTAGGCCGCTACAAACTCTTCACAGAGAAAATCCTCATAAAAAAAGGGAAAGAAACCCTGATTTTAATTGATAATTAATTTCCAGACATGTTACATTTTCATCTAAAAGGCTAAGGGCACTTATTTTGTGCCTAAACCCTCTTATGGTCCCTGGCTATACAACCCTACTAGGTCTCACATCACTGTAATGCTCATTAAGGATGTGACGTCCTGTTACTATATAGTCATGTTGTTCTATTGTAGAAGACAAAAAGTCAATCTGCACATCCAAAGCCGACTGAGGGAGTGATTCCCCGGGAAGGTCGTGGTAGGTGTCGCTGAAGACACATGAGCCTGCACATGAGGTGAGCTCTGTCACATTTTGATAGATTGCACCCGCAGCTTCAAAGGGTCCTTGGAGATTAATCCCAGCATGCTCTAAGGACACAAGATGAACCCAATGAAAGTGATGAATAGAGAATGTCACTTTAACATTTTACAGATTATTCATGACTCTTTTTTTTTACCCTTGTCAGATGTGTAATATCATAAGATGATGCTTTTTCTGATGATGACACTAAACAGCAGCGGATACTGCGGCCAGCAACAACATAGATTTATGATTTAATATTCCTATATCCATTTGCACTATTTTTTATCTCCTTTGATAACCAAGGCTGGTGAGCAATTTCAAAGAGCAACCCTCACTATGGTAGACTTAGTGGTGGTTATGTGGTGTTAGCATATTCTACATGCTGTACAGAGGGTCCAAGCATCCAGTTATTATTTAGGACAGTTTGTGGCGTATGGAAGGAATCCTGAGATCAGCCCCTAAGAATATGGGAAAAAATACAAACTTTGGGGAACATGTATGAAACCTGGCGCCGACACGGCAGTTCTTAATTGATATAGAGGAGTGTAGAATATGACAGTATGTATGAACCTGTTGTATGTGGGTTCATAAATGTGGTGCCTGGTATGCCTTGCATAGCATAGCATGTCTTTGTCTCATAGCTTTGGCACATAGCATATTTTTGTCTCATAGCTTTGTCTCATGGCATATCTTGGTCTCATAGCCTTGTCTCACAGCTTTGTCTCATAGCATATCTTGGTCTCATAGCTTTGTCTCATAGCCTTGTCTCACAGCTTTGTCTCATAGCATATATTGGTCTCATAGCATTGACTTACAGCTTTGTCTTATAGCATAGCTTTGTCTCATATCTTTATCTCAAAAGCTTTGTCTCATAGCATATCTTTATCTCATAGCTTTGTCTCATAGCATATCTTGGTCTCATAGCTTTTTCTTATAGCTTTGCCTCATAGCATAGCTTTTTCTCATAGCATAGCTGTGTCTCATATCTTTGTCTCATAGCTTTATCTCGTAGCTTTGTCTCATAGTATATCTTGGTCTCATAGCTTTGTCTCATAGCATAGCTTTATTTCATATCTTTGTCTCATATGCATTGTGCTTAGCAAACTTTGTCTTATAGCTATACCTTTGTCTCATAGCTTTATTTCGTAGCATGGCTTTGTCTCATATTTTTGTCTCATATCTTTGTCTTATAGCTTTGTCTCTTAGCATATATGGGTCTCATAGCTTTGCCTCATATCTTTGGCGCATAGTATATCTTTGTCTCATAGCATATATGGGTCTCATAGCTTTGTCTCATATCTTTATCTCATAGCTTTGTCTCATAGCTATATCTTGGTCTCATACGTAGCTTTGTCTTATAGCTTTGTCTCATAGCTTTGTCTCATAGCTTTGGTGCATAGCAAACTTTGTCATCATCTCTTTGTCTCATCTTTGTATATTGCTTTGTCTATAGATTGTCTCTGCTTTGTCTCATATTTGGGCATGCATATCTTTGTCTCATCTCTTTGTCTCTTAATAGCTGGTCTCATAGCTTTGCCTCATATCTTTGGCGCATAGTATATCTTTGTCTCATAGCATATATGGGTCTCATAGCTTTGTCTCATATCTTTATCTCATAGCTTTGTCTCATAGCATATCTTGGTCTCATACAGTAGCTTTGTCTTATAGCTTTGTCTCTTAGTATAGCTTTGTCTCATAGCTTTGGGGCATAGCATATCTTTGTCTCATCTCTTTGTCTCATCTCTTTGTCTAATAGCTTTGTCTCATAGATTTGTCTCATAGCTTTGTCTCATAGCTTTGGGGCATAGCATATCTTTGGCGCATTCAGAAGTGCCGTTCCTGGTGCAAGTTTGGACATACAAAAGGTCATACATCTATAGACAAGGGCTACGACAGTTATTTTTTTGCTGCAAGATACAGCAATAAATCTGGTTCATACATTTTGCCCTTTGTGCTGTGACGCTTTCTACTCTTATATCTGCATCCAGAAAGAAGCTAACAAGTAGTCACAGGGTCACCCAAGCTCCATAGAGAAGCCCGGTCCCTGCTCTCTCCTTCCTACTTTCTCTCTCTAGCTAGGATTTCAGTGGGTCTTGTTTATGGCCACCTGGATGCACAAAGCTGCAACAACCTGGTCTTAGGGTTCTTTCACATGGTGCGTTCTTGATGCGTTTTTCAATGCATTTTTTGTGCAGGAAGGTACAGCAATTAATGCTGTACATTGCTGCACAAAAATCGCGGTAATTACCGCGATTTTACCGCGAATTTACCGCGATTTTTGCCGCGATTCGTGTGCAGTAATGTACAGCATTAATTGCTGTACCTTCCTGCACAAAAAATGCATTGAAAAATGCATCAAAAACGCACTGTGTGAAAGCACCCTAATGCTGGCAAACCTGGTAACATTAGCTTCAATGCTTAATACAGATATCTGTAGATGTGAGGTGGGGCTCCATACATGTGCTTTCCTCCCTAATTTGTAAAGCACTAGGTAGCACTTGCACAGCTGTCAGAAGAATGAGCTAGCATTAGGTTGGGTTCATATTGTAAATTTTGTGAATGTGTTACTGGTTGGTTCATAGCTAACTACGGGCCAACCATGTGAGAGAATGCGACCATCCCGCCCATTAATTTTTATGGGAATTCCAAATATAGTCAGCGAGTGTGCTCAGCTATAATCAGAACTCTCATAGGAATGAATGGGGAGGAGGGCCGCAAGCGCCAGCCACCCTCCTTATTCTCTCAGTTGTCTCATAGCTAGCTATGAGCTGATCTGTAATACAGAAGTTTAACGCTGTAATGCGGAACACAAGCAGTTAAAAAACACATGCATTTTCTATTACTGTGGGTGGTTTTGTAACTAACTCTGATTTAGAACACAGATGAAATTGGGGTGAATTCATGTGTTTTTTCATTGCTTGCCTTTTTATTGCATTTATTGCGTTTGTTTTGCTTTTCTACTGCAATGAGAGAACCCTGCCTAAAGGTTACAGTTGTCTGCTTTACCCTAGTAATGACATAGAAGGCCATATAATACCATCATACAGTGCTCACGTACTGCCGAATAGTACCTACACAATATTGCCAATTATTGTCTGCAAAAACCCCACCAATGGCAGCCATCAGTTCCCTAAAAATACTTACATGAAGTGTCAAAATACTATTGCATATACAGCCCACACATTGCTGCCATATTGTGCTAAACATATTGAAATAATACTTCTTTAAATGCACACATAATACTGTTATATAGTGCCCAAATACTACTGCATTTCGTGTACAAATAATACCAACATATCCCACTGCATTGTACTGTATATACAGCTGACTTATTACTAACATCCTATGTGGTAGTGCCAAAAATATTGAAATAAAAGTTTTGTTAAATAGCACACATATAGGGCGAGATGTCTGAAAAAATAAAAAATCTGGCGTCAGGTATATCTTGCATAGTAAACATAATGCGCTTAAAAATGATGCGCTGTCCCCTCCATAACGAAGTGCGCCTGTTGAGGCGTATAGCACATCATTACAAGTGTGTATGTGTTAGGCGCATTACAAGTATGTGTTCGGCGCATTTCACATACTTGTAATGATAAGTTATGCGCCTCCGTGCGCGTTGTGCCTCGATAGGGGCATTACATACGCTTCTAATGATATGCTATGTGTCGCGATTTGCGCTAATCAGCACAACAGCGGCTGCATTTTATTTGTCAGGTACAGTGTAGAAAAGCTCCTATCCTCTACATTCCCAGTGATTTACAACATCCAACAGCTTTTTCTGGCTTTTATATGCACACACTGATAAAAGTCAGACATTTTGAGGATCCAACTCCTCAAAATGTCAACCAACAATAAGGGCCACATGCATGAAAATTGTCTAGGTCTAAAATTCGATTTGTTGCCCATAGCAACCAATCAGAGCGGCCCTTTCATTTCATATAGTGCTCTGGAAAAATAAAAGGGCCGCTCTGATTGGTTGCTATGGGCAACAAAGTGAATTTTAGACCTAAGCAACTTTCATACATGTGGCCCTTATTGTTGGTTGACATTTTGAGGAGTTGGATCCAGTTTGGTTATAATTTCCGATTATAATATTTTCACCTTACAGTGATTGTTCCAGAATCAGTCAAATCATTAATGATACACAGCAGTCTCACTACATTGATTCATCTTACCTCAGTCCTGTTTTCTTGGTTTCATTTTGAATTCAGGGGCGTGTTTACTGGCTTCTACTAGGCTGCAGTCGAAGCCAGATCTGTAGCTATAGCAACCAGTGCTGGCAGCCTATCAGGAGAGATCAAACAGGTCTGTAGCTATAGCAACCTGAGGAGCTGATGTAACCAATACAAGAGGGGATATCTCAGAATAGGTAGGTCACTGTTAATGGACGTATATTACAAAGTGACTTGTTTTTGCAAGATCTTGAACATAAAAAGCATTCCTTGTAGTGAGTTATCCCTGTCCTGGGCCATTACTGCAGGAGCTCAGCTGTTAACCACAGTCACTTGGGCTCAGCTCATGTTCCTGCACAATTGGCATCACTTACATGTAGGTTGAATTGTGCTAAATAGCCCCTGCTGATGATATATATGTACATAATTGTGCATTAAGAGGTTAATATTGTAGCTCGGGGAACCGGTATATATAGCTATGGTATTTAGTGACGTCAGTAACAGGGGATGTGGATTTGACAATGTCTCAGTCATGTTCTAAAGGCTGGTTATTGTAGAAATACAGGCTATGTGACAAATTCAAAGCATAACCTTGGATTTTTGTGGCATCTTTTGTTGTATTTGGCTGTTTTAGGACACGTATTGTGCCCAGGCTCTGTGCTTTTTAAAAGTAAGTGAAAGCTCCCTTTTTATGTGACCTGACTTGAAATCTGCATTGGAAAAAAATGTGCCACTGTTCACAATTGGAACTACAGCATATATTCCCATAGGAAGTACAATACACCTGGTTTTCACACGTATTCCGACATGGAGTGCTAGAAGTCTTATAAAAATGACGATGTATGGACATAGCCTTGTAGATAGAATAGCTTTTGCTGTAATAATAGATGTTTGGGCGGCTGCAGACAAGACACCAAGGATACAATCAGTTTATGATTTTGATGATATGGTCCTGTACTTGTATCATTGCAGCATCTTGACCCCCTGTGTCTGTCTTGTGTGTTGCAGGCTTGATGCTAGTGCTCCCGGGAGGTTGGAGAATTCGGGACGTTTAGCTGGGCAGAGTTCTGCTCCTCAGACCTTTAGACAAACCTCTGAAAGCACAAAAGAAGCGAAAAGCCATGTTTCCCCATCCCATCAGGCATCTGACGTCTCCAGGAGGACGCTACAGGTGGAAAGCAAAGGTCATCGTGCAGGAAGATCACCCTCAGCATCTCCAGACAGAGGCACCACCCCAACCTCGCCCTACTCCGTGCCGCAGATTGCCCCTCTTCCCAGCAGCACAGTCTGCCCTATATGCAACACGACAGACCTCACCTCCTCTCCGAATCAGCCAAACTTTAACAAGTGCACCCAGTGTCGTAATGAGGTGTGCAACCAGTGCGGTTTTAACCCCAACCCTCATCTGACAGAGGTAACATTACATGTTGTATAGTTATGTATACAAGCTGCATGCTGTCCAGTGCTGCTGCATCTGTGACCTCCTAATATCACACAGGCCCAGTTATACAGCAAATGTCACTTACCCTGTACAGATCCTAATATACTTCATGCCTTATACTCAATTCACATCCATTGCTGCAATCACTGTTCTCTGGATACTTTGGGCGACACGTATGAATCCTGGCACTGACAGGCCAGTTCTAAATCGCTGTAAGGCAGTGTAGAATGTGCCAGAATATATGACCCTGTTCTTCTGCAGGTCATACATACAGGCGCGGTCTAGTGCCAACACGACAAGTCTGGCTCGGGCACCACCTTTAACTTGGTCTGGCTGTTCTAACTGTTCTGCGCCTAGGTTTGGCGTCAAAGAATCCTAAATGTGTCTACTACTATGAATGTTGTGCGACGCCCCCAGAACACCCCAAATCTTTGGCGCAATAAAAAGTGTCTTTCAGAATCAATAACATCAACTGCACTCTTTCTATACTTATTGAGTGTTCCAAAGTGTATATTACAATAGCTAATGTGTTTTGGATCTCAATAAAGGAACAGACAATAAGCATAGAAAGAGTGCAGTTGATGTTATTGATTCTGATGGATTTGGATTGAAATTGTCCTATCGACCCAGCACCATAATCCATGATTGCATCGTGTGCTGAGCGATATATAGACATTAAAAAGAGTCTTTGGCGCATTAAAAAGGCACTTATCGCGCCAAAGTTTGGAGTGCACCTGTTCATACATTCTTTTTGGCTCAAAGTACACCAGAAACATGGTGCAGCCCCATTCATACATGTCACCCTTTGGGCAACTTGATGAAATTTGGCGTGGGGACGCCAAATTTCGTGCGCATAAAAAAGGCATAGATTGCCTGTAGAGCGGGTTCATAAATTAGGCACATTCCAGTGCTCGGGCGACAGTTTGGATCAGGTATACCACTTTGAAAGTGGTTTACCTGTTACAGAAATGCCATAGCGAAGCTATAAATATGTAGCTTCACTACGGTTCTAGTGCGCCCCGCCTCCCAAGATCGGGCGCAATACAAAGCACCGCAGGCGCGATGTAATGCGCCCCGGAGTGGCAGGTGGGAGATTTGAAAATGCATGAACGGGGCTGTGCTGGATATCAGGCTGAAAAGACGCCAGATATCTGGCGCAGCCCCGTTCATACATGTCGCCTTTTATGTCTAAAACTGCTGTTAAAGCATGTGTTACACTCCAGTCACATCTAAAGCCACATCAATATTTTTCTGTTATATCATGTCTTATATGCAAGTCACATCCAGGGTTGCAGTCAAAATTCTGCTGTTACATCATGTTTTATACTCCAGTCATATCTAGACCTGCAGTCAAAATCTTGCTAGATGCTCATGGAAACGACTCTAAGGCCATGTTCACCGCTTAAATGGCCGTAATTCGTCCGAATACGCGCGAAGTGCGCCAATTACGGGCCGAAAACGGCCCATTCATACGGTAATTCACAGTCTCCATAGAGAATAGGATTACTCTCCTCTCCCCGCCCGCAATCCCCTGCGGGGAGATAATTCCCTGTCACTTTCTAGCGGCGTATACGCGCCGTAGCTTGATGCTATGGGCCGGCGAAGTCCGGCCCCTGCTTACCCCCCCGCCCCGCCCGTCCACACGTAATGCGGGCGTAATTATCCCAATAGCTGTGAATGCTAAATGTAACTGAAGATAAACGAAGCAAAGTATAAACACAGTTACCAAATATTATTTGCAGATTGTTGCCCTGGGGTGGAGTTCCTTTCTCCTGAACACACACAAGTTTAAAGGGAATGTGTCATCAAAGATGACTTAATGTTTTTATGTTAAACACATTTTTTAATGAATTTTTGGTTATATATATTTTTTCTAATTTTCCATATCACTTTCAATATTTTTTAATAATTCCTGCAGTTGTTACTTTGGCCACTAAGCCTAATAATAGTCTGACACTTCCTATTCTGTAGAGAAAGATTCTCAGTTGTCTGCTCATTATTAGCACAAAGAGGGTCAAACTGAAAGGAGACACCAGTGTGAATAGACAACACAGGGTCCATCAGTCACAAGAGGAGATAGTCACAGTTCACCCTTTCACCTCCCTGCACAGTGACTGCTTCCCAGGTCACAGAGCATGACTAGAAAACTCTCCTATAGAAGTCAATGGGACGGAGTCAGTCTTAAGTCTCCTATGTGCACGAAGCTACTGTAAAGCATCTCTCTGACTGCTGTTAAAGCAGTGCAAACAAGGCCTAGAGGCCAAAGTGAAAACTGCAAGACTTAAGAATTATTAAAAAATAATGAAAAAAGTGATTTGAAAAATAAAAAAAACCCCAAAAATTCCTAAAAAATGTGTTTAACATAAAAACGGGACTTAAGCAATCACTCATTTTTTGATGACACATTCACTTTAAGGTGATCTTCCACCTCACTAACCTCCCTAAGTGATAGGCGTGGGTTCATCTCCAGATCCGTAAATCGGAACAAGAACCTATGACCCAGGGCTTATAAAGGTTTCTGGACACAGTCTTTCCCCCAAGACAGATCTATAACAAAAAGTTTTAAATAGAGTGACTCAATTCTGTATATGGTAATATACCTCTGAATAATGTAGTCCACAACATTGCCGTCCCATGTGAATGTACCCTAACAGTGCCTTTCTTTGTCCCCGCATGTGGTATTGACACTCCTTTATGTCCCCAAAATAATATTCCATATGTAATAGTCCATGTTGTGCCCCGCAAAAGCAGGGCTGTGGAGTCGGAGTCGTGGAGTTGGAGTCGGTGCCTAATTTGCCGGAGTCTGAGTCGTCATAAAATGGACCGACTCCGACTCCCAAAATATATAATAAGTTGGTCCTGTTAGTTTGATGCAGTGCAAAGAGCAATTTTATATACAGTCATCTTACCTATCTTATACATAAATGTGACTTGCAAGTATTTAGCATCTGCTTAGTTCTGCAGAATCTTTCCTGTAACTGCATTGTTACTGTTTTGCTCCTAAAAATCAAAATGTTAATTTTTATTATTTTGTTAGTATTTGGGAAATCTGCCTTTGGTTTTCAGCACTGCCTGAATCCTTCTGGGCTCTGAATCAGATTCAATCATATCTTGACCAAAATCTGATCCCAGGTCTCTTCTACACATTCAGAAGAGCAAAACATTGTTACCCTTTTTGCTTGTCAGTGTCTGTTCTACCTAAATAGCTTGATTATTGTATCATAAGGTGATTAAGAGTCAGATCTAACCATTTTACTACAGTAAAGTTATCACTTAAACATGCGCTGTGTATGAGGGAGACAGGAGTCGGAGTCAGGAATCGGGAGTCGGAGGTTTGGGAAATTGAGGAGTTGGAGTCAGGCCTTTGGCTTGCCGACCCATCAAAGCCTACTGCCCACAAAAGTGAGAGATTACCCTTTTTGCCCCTCAATAGTAACTAGTTGGCACTCAGATGAACCCGCAGAGTAACAATACTCCTCCTCAAGTCACCTGTTAAGGGGCTTGTTCACACGACTTAATAGTGATTTCCTTTTATACGATCGTTATTTGGGCACTTGAAAAGCGTATCCGGAATAAGCGATCCGATAAAATGCAAGCATTGGATATCTTTAATTTGAAATCCGGTTTATTTTGTAATGCTTATTCCCATCATTCGTATTTAACGTTCCCATCCCTTTATCGGAATGCATTTCAGATCTATCTCTCTTGCCACTCTTGTCTATCCCCGGACTCCCTTTCATTCTCGTCATCTGCCCCGCTATCCCTTCATCTAGTGTCTCTGCCGCCGGCCCCATCATGTCCGTCTCTACCCGACTCTTCCATCTCATGATACTCATGCACCTGGGACTTATAATCATTCATGCTTGCTCGCACTTCCTATTCATGTCTCTCTCGCCCGGCTCCCATATTCAGTCCCAATGCTCGTGCCCCGGGCTCCCTTTTCATGTCTCATCTCTTGCCCCAGCTCCCATTCAATCTCTATGGTTCACCGCCGCATCCTAGCCTCCCATCATCTCATGTCTCCTGCCCCAGCTCACATTCATCTCATGTCACCGCTGCCGCTCACCTCCTCCCCGCCGCTGCCGCCACCGCCGCACCCCCCTGCGCCGCCGCCGCCCCCCGCTCACCTGGCGCCGCCCGCCGCCGCCACCTGCGCTCCCGCTGCCGCCGTCACCTCTCCAGCGATCCCCGTCCAGCCTCCAGTTGCGCTTTTCCCCATCCGCTTTCAGGATGCAAAGCGCAGCTGTTCGTACCAGGAGTGTGGAGCGCTTTTGGACAAGTGCCAAAAGCGACTCCATTATCTCCTATGGGCTTTCAGTTGCGTAAAACGCAATAAGAATTGACATGTCAATTCTTAAAGCGGATGCGAAAAGCGCAGAAGAGCTCTCAAAATCGCATCGCTGATCTCCCGTGGGAACAGCGATACGCTTTTGCCATTCAACTCAATGTTAATCACACTGACAATTGTTAGATCCGTTTTGTGGATCCGTAAAACGGTCCGTAAAACGGATCACAAAAACGCCGTGTGAACAAGCCCTTATTTGCAAGACGTGCTGCATGCGATGCTCTGACTGCACCAATTCAAGAAGTGGAGAGAGTTTATTTCTTGAAGGCTCTGCTACTTCGCATAGTACGCTGTTGGGCAGCATACAGATCCTGTTGCTGAACCCACCAACTTTAGTTTTCTATACTCTGCTTCAAAGGGGCAGACTGCAGAGATGGAGTCATGAGACGGAGGCTGCCGCACTGTGTCTCACAGCAGAACATTAAAGAAGTAAAGTTTCTCTTCTGGTAATAGCAGGTGCTGGCTGGAGGTTCTGGGCAACATGTTTGTAATCTGGGATGCAGATATTAGGATGTAAATAAGCTAATCACAGATTCAAGACAAAAGGCCTTATACTAAAATATAACTTTTAATAAACTTAGCTAAAGTCTACAAATGGAGTTATAACTGCTATATATAAGCTACAAAAAAACAAGAGCATTATTCCCATCAATTCAGATAGATATTATAGTATTCCTCATATCACAAAACCGATAGTTATGCCATAGTAAGAAATGCAACATACAAAATGATATTATTCATATATAGTAGACCACCACATATATATAATCGAAGGATTCCAAAATTTCATACACATACCTTTCACTTGCCCTAAGCTAATGCCTACAGAAAGGACAGAGTGTTCATCCCAATAGGGCCGGCCCCATCCACCGGTGGCTAACCCTACTTTCACACTACTACTAAATAACCAAAATGAATGAGGATTATCAGATATTGTATACTTAGCTACGCATTCTAAATGCTTCAGATATCCAAACACCACTGCGTCCCAATAGGCTAGCAGCCCAACTGCTGTGACCTGGCCAATGGGGTTTTTAGGGTTTGTCTGTTTTATAAAGCTTTTATACATCTCATCAGGGGATTCTGAAGTGGAAGGTGGGGGTCCCTGGTTCAGATTCCTTATCCGTCAGCTGGAGTGAAATATTTCCTTCTCTTGTGGATGAGAGATTTTCAGCATTTATCATGTAATGCTCCATGTCTCCTGTGGTGGCGCTGCAGGAAGACTGAACACTTACTTCTGGATTCCTCATAGTTTACAATTGATGGTTGATGGTTCCAGCAGCCACAGATTATGTGATCAGGTCATTTTTGTGGACTCTACCCTGGAACCTTTCATATCTTGCCTCCTTTATTTTAGAGGAACCTCTACTCCTACCTGTTGTTAGGATTTGCTGTTTGCATCTCCTAACCCCAATCATCTGTCAGGTGATAGGACAGTTTGGTGGTATGTGGAGTTATCGAGTAATAGAAGTAGGTTGGTGTAATGTGGGTTAATCTCAGATCAGAGGTCAGTAAAGGTGATATGTACAGTAGGTCTCAGGCTTGAGGTCTGTAGGGCAGTATGTATGTTTTGTGGCAGGTCAGATATTGTCTTTGATCTGACAGATACCATCTATACAGTGATTACACTTACTCCCCCACTGCTCCCTCTTTTTTGGTCCTCTCCCTGTGTCAGTTTTCAATGTAGTTGTGGTATTTAGGATAAGCAGGATTATAGATCCCTCCCGGATGGTGCGGTGTTGCTGTGGAATTGTGGGGAAACCCAGTGAATGTGAATGATGAACGAAATCATGAAGCTCTGTTGTTTTTGGTGTCTGGTTATGGACTAGAGGATGCTAATTCTGGGGACATACATTGTACTCTTCCATATCATCAGGTAGCAGGGCGATCCATTAGAAGCTTTGTTGGAGGAGAAAGCATCCATCAATGAGATTAGCATTTCCTGGTCTCCTATCACACCGTATGGACACAGTTCATGGACGTGGACAGTAATGGCGCTCCCTGTAAATAACCATCATTCCATATACCATGTCCTGGGCTGAGTAGTCAAATGACCTGTGCAGTATCTCTCCTACCAAACATTGACCATAATCTACACAAGTTATGCAGGCCTAGAGTACAGTGTGAAATGAGACACCTGATACAGTATAGTTTAAACGATAGATGTCACCCCTTCCCAGAAAACAAAACCAACAAAAAACCCGTAGGGGCAGGTACCAGAGTGATCAAGAGCCCAAGGTGACAGAGTGATTCATTTAAAGGACGGAGAAGCAAAATCCTGACTCTCTTGCCGTCATCTTATTGGTGTATACTGGGCTTCGCCTTGCTGCCTCAGCAACCGATCAGACTTTTTTCATTTTCCAAAATTTCATTAAAGATTTGGGAGCATGGGGTTTTTTTGGGAAATTTTTAACACTTAAAAGGGGGGTTTTTCCCCCAGACCAATACTGACCCCTTTTTAGATGAAGAAGATGTAAACAAATCAGTGAGTCATGAAGCGCAGGGGAGAGAGGGAAGGGGGAGGGGGGGGTGAGGAAACCAAGGGAAGCGTCTCAAAACTTAAGGAACTAAAAACAGTCAACAGTGGATTCAATACGCAAGACACAGACCTCAACGGGACTGTCGAAAACCCTTTTCTAAACTAAGTAATGTAAACAAAACACAGCACAGGACGCACACAACACACACAGCCCGGACAGAGCCCTTAAGGGATCCTGTACAGTTCATCAAATAATCAAAATATAACTTGTGAAATTCTGTAACAAAAAAAAACCATTCTAAAAGCAATTGAAAGCTACTTCCTGATAAAGCAGGGACTAATAACACTACGATAGTTATTCTGATACAATAGAAAACAAATTGCTCCCTTCCTTAAAAACCAAAATTCATTCGTGCCAGAGTATCAGATAGAGAAGGATGACAGAAAATGGATTCATTCATGGGTGTGAAATATGTGGAACTTTTGTAATCTATTGGGGTTTGGCATATGCCTGTAGCTCCAGCAAGGACCAACTTTTTATAATACCTAATTGCATTAAATACCATTTGGAGCAGGTTTAGTTCTGGCAAAACCTTAACAGAAGAGGATGACTCAGGGGAACATCTTCTTGACCTTTGATCGCAAGAGACTTCAGTTGAGCTTAGACTTGCCGGTGGACAGAGCTGCTTGTGCCTCTAGGAGCTTAGTGGCACAGGCAGGGATGTGGTTAGAATATAGCTGGTACTCTGGAAGACCTCATCTACAGTGCTAGCTACTTCATGGAACATTGCCTGATCTGTTCTCACCTGATTCTTCTTGTGGAAATATTTAGGGGCTGTTTATACGGCACAGAGCAAATACCCGTCAGATTATTCGATGGGTATTTGCTCTGTTTTGGGGCCGCAGGGGGGCGTCTTTTCTCTGCGGTTTGCGGAGAAAAGCCCTCCCCCTTCACATTGACCTGTTCATGATCCGCCCGAAAACCGGGTGGAAGAATGAACATGTTCAATGTTTTTCAGATCGCCGGTGGTCTAAAAACCGTCTGGCGGAAAACCCGTGCATTGGGGACCGCTGCATAGATTTTCCATAGAGGTCGGTGCTAAAGTTTGACAGCCGGTTTGCAGACGGCTTTAAAAACCGAAAACCGTCTGTAAAATAGGCTGAAAACCTGCCGTGGGGACAAGCCCTTAGGCTATGTCTACAAAGCACTGGTTTATGGTCGAATTTTCAGCGAATTCTAAATACTGAATCAGCTGAAAATCTGAATGTAACCACTGCTGTGTAGACTGCAATAGAAAATCCATGCTGTAGTCTACACAGCACAGATTTTCTATTGAGGGTTTTCTAAACCGCTGGCTGTCCGGCGGAAGATAGAACATGTTCTACAGTATCTTCCACTGGATTCCCGTAGCCCCAATGTACTGGGTCAGCAGGAAATCCAAAAACCGACTGCGGTTTTTAGCATAAACTATACTGTGAAGACCCGGTCTAATACCCGTATCTCAGCATTATTACAGTGATTACAATGTGCAGCCTCAGGGGGCTTTCACACAGTGCAGTTTTGGTGCAGTTTTAACTGTGCTCTAATTAACTGCGCTCCAATTAACTGTGCTCCAATTAACTGTGCTCCAATTTATTACCAGCAAGCTTCTTTCAGTTGTCTAAATTGTTCAGACAGGTGTTTCAAGTAAGTAATCAATGACTGTGTTTGAAATCTTGTGGATACAAACACATTGATTACTCACTTTCCAAATAGTGTAGATAACTGAAAAAAGCTTGCTGGTGATAAAGGCAGTTTAGTTGGAGCGCAATTAAAACTGCACCAAAACTGCGCTGTGTGAAAGCACTCTTAGTGTGTTTGTAATTCACAAGACTTCAATTGATTACTCACTTTCCAAACAGTTTAGATAATTGAAAAAAACTTGCTGGTAATAAAGGCAGTTTAATTGGAGCACAGTTAAAACTGCACCAAAACTGCGCTGTGTGAAAGTACCTTTATAGTTCCCATGGCATTGCTGCTCAGTAAGGGCCCCTCACCTATATCTTAATCCCAGTACTACCAGCTGTGACAGAAGAGGTATCTGCATTGTTTGCAGTATGGCTGCCTTCCCTAATTTTGTTGTGGTCATTTTCAATTTAGTCACAGCTCCCGAAAGACCTCACCCAATAGATGCCAGCATTACGTCGGGTTCACATTTTTCTGTCGCAGATTCTATTGTAAAAGACAGAAAAAATAGCTCAGTATGTTGGATTTTTTTTCCTTAAAATAACGGACACTGTGGTGGAAATCCAACAGACCCTTTTGTAGGCAATGGGGACTGTTGGGCACTGTTGGGTGTCCATTGTAAAACAGGTCCTGTTCCACCCTGTGCCCGGCCTTTGCCATCTAGCACTACCCCTGAGAGCCCCCTCCCATGGCCCTGACTGAACAGTTTTATTTCTTTGGGCTCCAATGGGGTCAAAGTAAGTAAACAAGCTTTATCTTTGAAAACTACAGCAAGGTTCTACATTGACCTGCCCCAGCCTTCCTCACAATCACTGTGCTCCGTCCATATGGCAGGTAAATGCCTAGAACTAAGCCCACAATGATAGGGAAGGTGTACAAAGTAATGATAGCCATGACTGGATAATGAGGTAAGTTGAAGAGACTGTAGCCCCCATCATTATTGCTGAGCTGGAATCCATCTACTAAGAGCCTCTAGTTTTAGACTCCATCACCAATGAGCAAAGACACTTAGGGCGTCATGTATGAAAACTGTCTAGGTCTAAAACTCACTTTATTGCCCATAGAAACCAATCAGAGCGCATAGCAACCAATCAGGGCGCCCCTCTCATTTTTCCAGGGCACTATATGGAATGAGAGGGACACTCTGATTGGATGCTATGGGCAACAAAGTGAATTTTAGACCTTGACAGTTTTCATACATGTGGTCCTAAGTGTCTTTGCTCATTGGTGATGGAGTCTAAAATTAGAAAGGGGCATTTTAAAAATAACTCACGTGGCGTCATTTCCTTGCTGGGATATGTGAGAAGTCTCTGTTTCTTTGCCTCATAATTTGCGGGTCAAGTTCCTGGCATATGCCATGCTACATTACTGTCTAATCAGAAGAAACAACATCACAATTAATTCAAGAAAATCCAGCTAGAGAAGTTCAATTATACGGGAGCCAAGAACCTGGACCTAAAAAATACCTTATGGACCAGATTCTTGCCCTTGAGTGAATGGTTCAGGTTGGAAAACATTTGAAGTCTTCACAATATACACAGGTAACTTCAGTGTGAAAGACATCCCAGCTCACAAAAAGTGTTCTGTGCTGAATTGGGAGATGGTGCTGTGCACAGTACTAACCAACACCGTACACTGACAGTCACAGTGGTAAATGTGCCCCAATGTGTTTTCATGGACTCGTTTGTCTCTTTGATGCTTTGTGAAGAAGAATCACAGAGCAGAGAGATAAACAAATGGTTCAGAATTCTAAGGCCTTGTTCATATGATGGATTTTTCCTGATTCAGATTTGGCCTTTATCTGTATTAGATTTTGTCATGGTTGTTGCCATAGTTATGGACGTATCACTGACTAGAAACAATTTTTTATTCTAAACCTATCACTGATTAATAAAGGGTTAAAAATGCAATCTTTATTATCTACTTCTAAAACATTCAAGTATCAAGGCTTATACAGTGGTAGAATTCACAGATAAATATGCATGATCAATGCAGAAATTTTAAGTGCAAAACCAAACATGGGGTATAATAGATTGTAAATAGGACGGACCAACTAAATATTTAAATAGAATGCATAAAATCTCACGTATAACATAGAAAAACTCAGCTAAAATAGTGGAAACTAAAAGAGGTGAGGTTGGGTAAATACAAAGTTATCTGATAAGAGAAGGCCAACAAGTCCATTAAACCATAATAATAAAAGCTGTTGTTAGCGAGAATACACAAGGAAAATTGGGGTTTGGGACATTATACAATAAAATCCCTATTCTCTTCCTCCAAAATCCCTGTAAAAAAACAGAGGGCGATTGCCCTGAAAAGGGCGACCCTACGTACCAGTAATTATCAGTGATTGTCCCTGTATGTCACTGCTATGCATTATGAGCCAAGAATAAGACTGTTGTGATGTGTTCCCCCCCCCCAGTGGAATTTCATTCTGAGAGCCCACCAGTGGAGTTGATTCTGGGGACCACTGTAGAGCTACTGTACGTACCTGTCATACTTTGCCTCTTGCTTTCTGCCTCTTTCGCTCTGCCTTTCTGCCTCTCCCAAGGATTTTTATGTAGTGTAAAAGAAACCCCAGGTCTGCCATGTTAAGGGGTCTCCGGGGGTTTGCCCTGTTCTCATGTGGGCCAGTCGTACCCCACTTGACAGTATTGAGAGTTATATAAAAACTGTCTCTTAAATTGATACCATATTATTTTTGCTTTGTTAGTGACTGGTATGTGGGGAATAGAGGCCACATACATAACTGTAGTGCTGTGACTTCTATACTTTCAAAACACAGGTATGACAAATGGCATAGTAAGGATAGTGATCCCACACATGAATGTAGAATATTTATAAGACATAGAATAATGTCTGATATGTTCAGTAGATGCCATACATAGAATGTGAACTTGTACAACTACAGCTCGTGAACCAGATTGAAAAGAAAAAAAGGCCAAAAGATACAAATGCAGGGATGGGGGTAAGAAGAGGGAAAGAAAAAAGGGACGTTAAGGCACTGATAGATGCACTGTCTAGGAAAACTAAATAGGTATGTTCACTAACTATTTACAGCCGGATATTCATTCAGCCATAAGGACCAGGCAGAAAAATATTTAGGAGCGTGTTTTAATTTTCTAAGATAACACTGTTGTTTTATTATTGGAGGTATTTTAACGTATAGTATTAAAGGTTATATTTTAACTAAGGGTATTTTTGTGCAGTGAAAAGTCTTATGATTTGCTGTGGTTTATGCTGGGATAACATTGGGATCAGGAAGTAGGTAGCAGATGTATGGAGGGAATAATGAGAAGAGAGTATTAATTAGATTGCGTTTTTTTTTTTACAAGGGTGAGTTGTAGTTGGTTATAGCAGGTGTTGCAGAATAGGTGGTAGTTGGATAGAAGGTGTTGGAGGGATGGTGGCCGTTGAATAGAGGAGTCTGTGAGGGGTGAGTTGTTGATTAGAGCAGGTGTTGGAGGATAGATGGTGGTTGAGGAGAGGGTGGTAATAAGTTAGAGGGGTGCTGGAGGTGTATATGGTATTTGGTTAAAGCAAGTGTTGCAGAATAGGTGGTAGTTGGATAGAAGGTGTTGGGGGGAATTGGCCGTTGAATAGAGGAGTTTTTGAGGGGTGAGTTGTAGTTGATTAGAGCAGGTGTTGGAGGATAGATGGTGGTTGGATAGAGGACAGTGTTGAGGAGAGGGTGGTAATAAGTTAGAGGGGTGCTGGAGGTGTAAATGGTAGCTGGTTAAAGCAGGTGTTGTAGAATAGGTGGTAGTTGGGTAGAAGAGGTGTTGGGGGGATGGTGGCCGTTGAATAGAGGAGTCTGTGATGGGTGAGTTGTAGTTGATTAGAGCAGGTGTTGGAGGATAGATGGTGGTTGAGGAGAGGGTGGTAATAAGTTAGAGGGGTGCTGGAGGTGTAAGTGGAAAGCTGGTTAAAGCAGGTGTTGTAGAATAGGTGGTAGTTGGATAGAAAGGTTTGTTTGGGGGATGTGGGCCGTTGAATATAGGGGGTATCTTGATGGTGTGAGTGTAGTTGATTAGAGCAGGTGTTGGAGAATCGGTGGTGGTTGAGGAGAGGGTGGTAATAAGTTAGAGGGGTGCTGGAGGTGTAAATGGTAGCTGGTTAAAGCAGGTGTTGCAGAATAGGTGGTAGTTGGATAAAGAGGTGCTGGGGGGAAGGTGGCCGTTGAATAGAGGAGTTGGTGAGGGGTGACTTGTAGTTGATTAGAGCAGGTGTTGGAGAATAGGTGGTGGTTGCATAGACGGGGTGTTGGGGGCAGAGTGGTAATAGGATAGAGGAATATTTGAGGTGTAAGTGGTAGTTGGTTAGAGCAGGTGATGCAGAACAGGTGGTAGTTGGAATGAGGGGGCATTAGGGTGGCAGTTGGATAGAAGGGTTTGTGAGAAATGAGTGATATTTGGTTACAGTGTGTGTTGGAGAATAGGTGGTAGTTGGATAGAAGGAGTGCTGAGTTTATCAGTATATATGTTGCCACTGAATAACGATTATTATTATATGTATTCATCTGGTGACTGTGGCCGAGGCTTTATTATGGCAATGTGATTATCACATCAGTGAGGAAGCGTTAAGCTCATTCAGCCCGGCTCATATGTTACCTTGCTGATTTTCTATCATGCTGTGCAGCTTGTGGAGCTCTGGCGTGTCAGACCGTGGGGCTATCTGGAATAAATTATTTAATGTATAATAATAAGAGCATTGTACATATATACAGTATATAGTACCATCAGCTCCACTTAATATAGCAGAATATAGCTAACACTTTGTAAGAATGAAGTCCAGACAGGGAAACGTTACAAGATACATTAGGTATGATCCAGTAGGTAACATGGGAGATTCATGGCCGTAACATGTAGTTAACATAGCAGTAATGGGAACAGCGCTGGTTTAACATTGTAAGGTTTAGGTGCGGTCACATCACAGTTAATTGCTGGTTCCCAAGAAATTGTAGCATAGTGTAGTGAAGCATTGGGCTGGGATCTTGCTCTGTCACAGCAATCTGCCCCTTGACTGCATTGTGTAAGTAAACCTGCCTGACGTAATGGTAACATGATTGTAAAAGAGTAACAAGACTGTAACAAATGAGTAACATGGCTGCAACCTTTGTGTAATGTGGATGTAACAAGACTAATACAACTGTAGAATGGGAGTAATGTGGTTATAACGTAGGAGTAACATGGCTGTAATACGTCTGTGACGTCAGTAAGGAGCATATATTGCACATGTTCCTTGATGGAGGGTTCACTGGTGTCTTTGATGGGTAGTGGCTGACGGCAGTGTCTCCAGAAATGGCGTCTTTGTCATGTAGGTTGGATAACAGCAAGCAGAAGATTGCAGGCTGCTATTAACAGCAATTTTCTTTTTCTTGTGCTGCACGCGCTCAGACTGTACAATGTGCAGGATACAGGGGAATGGGTGAGGATAAATGAGCACTGAAAGTGAAGCAGCGCCCTGCTCAGCGAAGGGGCGCCCCGATACCTGGTGTTCATAGGCTGAGACCCTTCTGTGGGTACATGTCCCTTCCATCAAATCTGTCATATTATTTATCTACAGTGGCAGATAAGCCCCTGTAACAGAGGAATCGCTCTGGTTATAGAGAATAAGCCCTTGTTACAAAGGAGAGGCTTTGCTATAGAGAGAAGCCCCTAATAAAGATGAGAAGCCACGGTTATATAGAAGAAATCTCTAATATAGAGGGAATAGTTCTGCTTATATAGAAGAGGCACCTTTTATAGATGATAAGCTCTGGATATATAGGAGAAGCCCCCCTAACACAGAGAGGAGTATATATAGAAGAGACCTTAATATAGAGGAGGTTCTGGTTATATACAGTAGAAGAGTCCCCTGTTACAGAGGAGAAGCCCTGGTTATATAGGATATATCCCTAATATAGAGGAGAAACCCTGGTTATATAGGAGATATCGCTAATATATAGGAGAAGCTCTGGTTATGTAGACGAGGCCCCTGTTACAGTGGATATACCCTGGTTATAGAGGAGAAGTTCTGGTTATATAGAAAAAGACCCTAATACAGAGGAGAAGCTCTGGTTATAGAGGAGAAACCCCTGTTACAGAAGAAAGGCTCTAGGTATAGAGAAGAAGCTCTGGTTTTATAGGAGAAACTCTGGTTTTAGAGGAGAAGCTCTGGTTATAGAGGAAAGCCCTGTTATAGAAGAGAAGCCCTGGTTATAGAGGAGAAGCTATGATTATAGAGGAGAAGCCCTGGTTACAGAGGAGAAGCCAAATACATAGAAAAAATGATAGCTCACCTTTAGCTCCAAATACTTTATGATGACAAGCACAACACAGAAGGTTCACGAAAGACTCAGTCGATTGCTGAGTTTGGACAAAGATTTCCTTAAAGTATCAATACAAACTGATGTCCAGCACCTTAAATTAAACATCATTCTATTTTATTTATCACATGACAACGTTAAAAATGTCTTTGGTGCGAACCACTCACTTGTTTTGAGCAAAAGCCTCTTTAAAAACATAGTGGTTTAGCTCAAAAAATTTCGTCAGTGGGTTTGCATCAAAGACACTTTTTTAATTTTTGTCATGTTTTTTAGTTTTAAAGAAGATTGGGTTTTTTTTAATTTTTAGGGGCTAGCCCTCAAATTTTTATTGTTTTTTTCTAGGATACTATAGAGGGGAAACCTGGTTATAGAGGTACTCTTTATAGAGGAGAACTCTATTAAGAGAAACCCCTAAAACAAAGGGGGAATGCTCCCGGTTTTTGAGGAGAGAAACCCTATTGTAGAAAAAGAAGCCTTGGGGGGTTTGAAGGGGAAGCCCTATTAAAAAAGGGGAAAACTAAAATTTATACCGAGGGGGAAACCTTCCCCCAAAACAAAAGGGAAAAATCCTTTTTTATAAGGGAAGCTCCTAATTTCCGAACAGAACTAAAAGGGGAAAAGGAGAAAGGGCCCAATTGAGTGGAGAAGCTCTGGTTTTTTAAAAAGGGGTAGCCGTTATAGAGGGAGTAGCTCTGAAATTTTAGAGAAGCCCCCCAAAACAAAAGTAGAAACTCTGGGTTTTAGGGGGGAAAGTCCCCCGTTATTAAAGAAAAAGCTAAAGGGTATAGAGGAAAAAGTCCCCCCAAAACATAGGAGAAAACTCCCCTTTTTTAAGATGAGAATTCTAAAAAAAATGACACTATTGGGGGTAGAGGGAGAAGCTCTTAAAAAAGTTAGAAAACCTGGTTTATTAAAAAGGGGTAGCTCTGTTATAGAGGAGTAGCTCTGATTATAGAGAAGCCCCTAATACAAAGTAGAAGCAAAGGATTAATAAAAGGGAAGTCCCTAATACATAGGAGAAGCTCTTGTTATAGATGAAAACTTTTAATAAAAGAATGACACTATTGGGTTAAAAGGGGGAGAAGCTCCCAATACAGAAAAGAAGGGTCTGGGGTTTTAGAGGGGAAAGGCCCCAATACCGTGGAGGGTACTCCTTTTGGGGAAAGAGGGAACCCCCCGTTTTTTAAAAAGAGGAAAATTTTTAATTTAAAAAAACAAATACAAAATTTTAAAATTTGACCGTGTTTTGGGTTTCAGGGGGACAGATAATGGTTAAACACACTTTAAATACTGGGTTTATACTTTTACAGGTTTTGACTACTGAGAAACAGATGAAGGTTATAGTAGACGGGATTTGGGGACCCAATAAAAAGTGGGTTTTTTTATTGGACAGGTCGGGGATTGGAAACAGGGTGGGTGGGTTTTATTGGAAAAGTGCTTTGGTTTTTGGGGGAAATTTTTTTAGTTTAATATTAACAGTGCTAGTAAAATTGGGACAGGTTGCTATTTTTTCCCCTTTACGGTGACTTGGGAAAAATTTGGGGAGATTCTGGGTTTAAAATTTGGGGTTTCCCCAACCTTTGTGTTTTTTATAGACCCTAACTTTTTTTTTGCTTTCTTTAAATGGGCAAAAACTGGTTTTAATTTTGGGGAAAATACATCACCCCGCCACTTTTATAAGGGAAAACCCCCTTTTTTAGTAACGGGGGTTTGGAACCCCCCCTTTGCCTTTAGAACTGCCTCCAAATTTTTCGGGCATAAAATTTCCCCAAGGGGTTTCAACGATCTCCAAAAATTGGGGACCAAAAGGGGGGCCCAAAAAAGTGCCAAAAAAATTATTCTTTCCCCACCTTTACACCCCACCACCAAACCACCAAAACCTTTTTATACAAGGGGAGGGATGGGATCCAAACTTTCAAGGGTTTTTGACGCCAAAATTTTGACCCTTTAAACCCTCCCCAATGCGCAGCAGAAATCGAACTCATCAACCCGGCAACGTTTTTTTCCCCTTTCTTAAATGGGCCCCAAATTTGATGACTTGGGGAAAAATTGGGGGCCTCAGTTTCCTGTTTTTTTGGCTGAAAGGATGGCACCCGGTGTGGTCCTTTTGCCCTGAAACCCATCTGCCTCCAAAAGTTCGCCGTACTTTGCATTCAGAGATCTCTTCTGCCCCCTTGGGTTGTAACGGGGGCTATTTGAGTCCAAATGTTGCCTTTCTTTTCACTGAACCATCCCCCCATTCTCCTTTGACCCCTGGGGAAACAAAAAGGGATTTTTCCCCCCACAGGACTTTCCCCCTCACTGGGGGTGTTTTTTCTTTTTCGGGCCCCTTTTTCTTTTAAACCCTAGAGATTTTTTGTGCGTTTAAAAACCCAGGGGATTTAGGCCAAATTTCTGAAATGCTCAGACCAAAACCCTTCCCGGCACCAACAACCCCGCCACGTTTCAAAGGCACCAAATCACCTTTCTTCCCCCCAAAATGAAAGCCGGTTTTGAACTGCAAAGGGGAATTGTCTGACCCTGTCTACAATTGGGGCCAAAAAGCACGGGGTTGCCGCCAAAGTGATTGGGTTATTAGAAATTAAGTTTTTTAACGAGCAGTTTGGGCCCGGTGTACCCAATAAAGGGGCTGGTGAGTTACAAAGGGTTTTATTGGGAAGGGGTTTTGGTTTTACGGGGCACAGGTGCTAGTTTAGATTGGGCACATTTAGGGACTTTCGCATTTTTGATGAAAACCCAAGCCCACAAGCATTTGGCCCCCTTGGGTACACGATTTTGCCAATTAAAAAAAAAGAAATCCCTGCCACCTTTCTTTAAACAATTTCCTTCTCACTTAAGGCCCAAATTTTTACACGGGGTTTTAAATGCAGGACTTTAAATTTTGCCCCGCAATTACGCTGGTGGCCGGGGCGGGGGGCCCCCCTCGTCGTCCCAAAAGACAAATTTTAACCCCGGCGCTGGTTAAATTGACTGTCACTTATTTTCCCCCCGCGGCGGATTCGCCGAGCGAGGAAGGAGACGTAATCCCATAAACCTAAAGAGAGGGCAAATTTCCAAAAAAGACTGGGAACGTTTCCAGACGTAAATTTTCGCACTTTCCCGGGGCGAAATTTTCCGGGCCGAAAATAAGGCCCATTTTTAAACCCTGGTTTAACATTTCCCCAATATAAAAATATGGCCCGGGTTTTCCCAAGGGGAGGGGAACTTGGTTTTACGGCAAAAAACTTTTGGGCCCAAATTTTGGGGGTCACATATGGGGCATGGGTTTTGCCCCAAAATCCCGCACTTTTTTACCACTGGATCGAACCCTCACAAAAGGGGCTGATTAAAATTGGACCCGGTGCTGGGTTTCGGTGAGGAATTTTTGGGTTTTTTTGGGGAAATTAGCTGGGTTAAAATAGAGACAAAAAGCTGGTTATGTTGGGCAGGTGAAGGAAATGTTATACAGATGCTGGTTACTGGTGACAGGTGCTGGTAACTGTAGTGACGCGCTGTTCCCCAAAAAGGGTTATGATGGGACATTAATAGACCCCGGTAAACAGAATTTCCCCAGTGTATGGATAATAAAAAAAGGAAGCATCCAAATCTTTTGGGCTAAATTTGGGGGGGCCCTTTTGGGGCTAAAAAAGGGGCATTTTTCATATGTTTCGCTCTGGTTTAAGGGCCCCGTCCAAATGTGGGGCCCCACCCAGAATCACAACAGTGTCAGCCTTACAAATTTTTAGCAACCTTTGGGTTTGGAAAATTACAGAATCCTTTTATAAAATTTAAAAAAACCTTCAAAATTTTATTTTTAGAAAACCCACCAAGAGCAGTATGGGAAAAGAAGGAGAGAAAAACTGAGTTCGTTTAAAATATAGGTTTATAAAGAAAGGAGAAAAAGCAGACTCTGTGATATAAGGGGTTTTATTTAAGAGGAGAGGGAACAGGGGCTCTGGATATATAGGGTTATAAGATAGGGGAGAAGCTGAGCTCGTGAAAATATAGGGTTATTAAAAAGGGAGAGGAAACCCGAGCTCTGTGATATATAGAGTAAGAAGCTTTACTCTTTGAAAAAAAAAAAGGGGTTTTTAGAATAGAGGAGAAAGCAGAGCTCTTTTATATATAGGGTTTTTAAAAAAGAGGGAGAGAACTTTAGCTCTGTTTAAAATAAAAGGGTTTTAAGATAGAGGAAGGGGAAAACAGAGCTCTGTTAAAAAATAGGGTTATAAAGAAAAGAGGGAGAAAGCTGAGCTTCTGTGATACATAGGGTTTTAAAATTGGGGGTAGAGGAGAAAAAGGGAACTCTGGGGATATTAGGTTTAATGATTGAGGAGAGAAGCTGAACTCTGTATTTTAAAGGGTTATATGAAGAAGGAGAGAAGCTGAGTTCTCTGATATACAAGGTTTTTATGTTGTTAAGGGGAAGAAACTGAGCTCTGTGATATATAGGGTTTTTAATGATAGAAAGGGGGAGGAGCTGAGCCTGTGATATAAATTATTTAATTTAAAAAAGAAGCACAGGCCCCTGTTTTATATAGGGTTTTATGATAGAGGAAGCAGCAAGCTCGTGATATTATGGGTTTTTTAAAGATTAAAAAGGGGGGAAAAAAGGAAGCTCCTGTTAAAATAGGGTTTATATTAAGTGGGGAAAACGGGGCTCGTGATATAAAAAGGGGGAATATGATGGGGGGAAGAACTGAATCCCAAAATAAAGGGTTATTTTGAAAAGGGTAGAAACGAGGCTTGATATATAAAGGGGGTATGATAGAAAAAAAGAGAAGCGGGGCTCTGGGTATTAGGGTTTTAAATGATAGAAGGAGAGGAACTGATCTATTTATAAAAGAGGGGTTTAAGGGAAAAGGGAAGAAGCTGAGCTCTTTATATTAAAAGGGGTTTTTTGATAGAAAAGGGGAGGACCAAGCCGGATATATAGGGTTTTATATAGAAGGGAAGGACTTAGTTCTGATAAAAAGGGTTTTATTATAAAAGGGTAGAAGCTGAGCCCCTGTGATTTTAAAAAAGGATTTTTTATTAAAAAGGGGGAGCTGCTGACTCATGATTTATAGGATTATATATGGGAGAGAAGCAAATTTTTGAAAATATAGGGTTTTTTAATATAGAGGGAAAAGAACCGACTCTGTGATAAAATAGGTTTTATTAAAGAGGAGAGAAATTGAGCTCTGGAAATTAAAGGGGAAAAGTAGAAGCGAGAAAACGAGATCGCAATATAATAGGGTTATTGATTTGGGGAAAAGAAGCTGAGCACGGGATTTAATAATTTTGGGTTTTTATGAAAAGGAAAAGAAGAAAGCTTTTGTGTTTTTATTTTTGGTTTTTAAGATGGGGGGAGAAGAAAACTGAATCCGGATATATAGGGTTTAAAAAACAGGAAGGGGGGGGAACTAGCCCCTGTGTTTTTAAAAAGGGGTTTGATGATAGAAAAGGGGGAGGAGCGACTCAGTGAAATAGGAAATTAAATTAAAGAGGGGGGAGGAAAACGAGCCTGAAATATTTTAGGATTTTATATAGAGGAAAGAAGCTAGCTCGTGATATATAGAATTAAAAAAATATAGAGGGGAAACTATTCTGGAAATATAAAGGGGAATTTTAAAAAAAAGGGAAGAACAGCTCTAAAAATAAAGGGGGTTAAAATAAAAGGGAAGAAGCTGACTCTGTGATAAAAAGGAAAAATTTTGATAGAGGGGAGAACCGAGCTCTGAATTAAGGTTTAATATGATTAAAAGGGAAAAAAGCGAGCTCTGTTTATATATTTGGGGTTTAAAGAAAAAAGGAAAGGAAACCCGCCTGGTGAATAAAGGGTTATATTATAAAAGGAGAGGGGCTGAACTCTGTATATAAAGGGTTAAAAGATTAAAAGGGGGAAGAAGCTGACTCTTGGGGATATATAGGGTTTAAAGAAGGAGGGGAGAAGCTGGGTCCGTGGAAAAAATAGGGTTATTTTGACAGAGGGAAAAACTGGCCCCTGTGAATATATGGGTTTTTTAATAGAAGGAGGAAATAGCGAAACTCAGTGATATAAGGAGCTCACTCTCTTTCCCTCTATCATATAATCCAAATACAGCAGAACTCAGCTTCCCCCCCTCTATCATATAACCCTAAAAAATATCAAAAGAGCCCACTTTTCTCTTCAAACATATAAAACCCCATAAAACAAAAGAGCTCATTTTTCTTTTCCTTTAAACCTATAACCCTATAAAAACACAAGCTCAAACTCCTCTATCAAATAAACCCTAAAATATCACAGAGCTCATCTCCTCTATCATATAAACCCCCAATTTTCACAGAGCTTTACCCCCCCTCTTTTCTATTTAACCCCATAATTTAAAAAAAAGAGCTTTACCCTCTATCAAATAAACCCCATAAATCACGACTCACTTTCCACAATCAAATAACCCCAAAATAAAAAAAGGGGCTCAGCTTCCCTCCTATCACATCCGGCCTCAGATAGGGACCGACAATCAATTTTCCCACAGGTCTTTTAAGAACTGAAGGGAAAGGAGGGGTAGGGCCCAAGCTGAGGCGGGGGTTTGTTTCTCTGATTTTTTTTGATCCTGCTTTGGGGCTATTCAATTTTGCATGGTATTTTTTTGTGTTTTGGGGGGGAAACACCCCGGAAAGTCTTATTTTCAGGGATAATTGCTTTTTTTCGTGGTGGGAGGGGCTTTATTATCCTATTTAAAATGTCAATATTTTTTTTAGCAATGCCCGTTCCTGGGGGGTTCGCGGGAATGAAAAGTTTTCACATTTCCCTGCCCGCCCTTTAATTAAGTTCCAAATTTAAAATTTCAAATTTTACTGATTTTCCCCAGGGACAGATGAAGAGTCCTAGAGATGCTGGGTCCTTCCCCCAATGAGCAGTCAAACAGGGGGCTGGGGGGCGCCAAAAGGGGGGGCACTCATGCTTTAGTGGGGAAGGCGCTGCTTTGCTTATTTTAAACCAAAAGAAAACACCATAGAGTGGATTGGGGGAATTGTTTTTTTGGTTTATCTAATCCCATTCATTTTAAACCAAATTTAAAATTTACAATCTACTTACAAGGGGTTGCCCCTGCCTTCTCTGACTAACCTCTGCCTGTTCTTTCCATAGGTGAAGGAATGGGGGTTTTGCCTAAATTGCCGATTTTCAAAAAGGGCCTTTGGGAAAGGAATTTACCACGGAAAAAAAATCAAAGAGCCCAAAAGCAAGGGTTCAACTCTTTTCCCCCTTTTTCCTTCACTTTTCCCCCAAACCAACAATGAAAAACCCCCAACTATGTCCCCAACCTTTCCAAACAGCTCCCACTGTCGCATTCTCCTCCTCCAGCATTTCAAACACCAACCCCCCAGCCGCCAAACCCACCCAACACCCCCCCTCTGTCCCCAAACCCCAAAAACCAGGCCCCCCTTCCTCAAACCCAACAGCAGCATCGCCCACCAACACCACAAAGGGGCCCAAAATCAGGAAACAAACCCCAAAGCCATTATTCCCATAAAGCCCCATACCAGCCCCAGGTCCAACAGAAACCACAAGCCCAAAGTAAACCTGAAAAAACCAAACCCCAAGGGCCCCAAACCCCAAAAGCCCCAAAAAACCCCAAAACCATCCCCCTATAAAGGGTGGTGCGGAGAGTTTTCAGGGGAGTGCGCAGGGGGGGGGGCCCCACCACCCTGGCCCCATCCAAAGGGGGAAAAAAATTTAGCCCACCCCAAAAAAGAGAAAAAAATCAGCCAAAAAGGGCAAAAAAAACCTGCTTCTTCTCTTAGGCTTTTAGAGTCTTTCCCCACAAACAATTCTCAAGGGAAACCTTCCCCCGGTTTAACAGAGGAAGGGAAACCCGGGGGGGTTTTCCAGCAAAAAAAAACCCCTGCAAAACTTTTTTCCCCCTTTTTAAAGCAGGACCCAAAGGTCAGGAGGGGGCTGGGCGGGAAACTCTTTGGTTTTGGGGCATCTCTCTTAAACCAAGCAAGCACGTTGATATCTGTCCCTGAACCAACTCCACCAAGTCAGCAGTCCCCGGGCAAAGTGCCTCCAAAAATAGTTTTTAGTGATGCAAGCAAGGACTTGGGCACAAAACCCCAGGGGTCAGGATCCCCTGCCCCGAGCAGGGCTGATGGCTCCCCTCTTCACAAGCCTGGGAGGAGTGAACACATGAAGCCAAAGGATGTGCCGAAAGTTGTGTGCCCATTGTGCAAAAACCCAAAAAACTGGGAAATTTGGGTTTTCACGACCCCCCCCAACATAACACTGCACCCCGTGCAAAAAAGCAAAATTTGCAAAACCCCGCGGCTTTTAAAAAACCCAAAACCCCACCTGGTGGGGAAATTTAAAGGGAAACCCCCTTTTTTCTATTGTTTCTTTACTGGGTTAGCTTTTTGCCCTTTTAAAAAATTTGTTTTTGTTCTGGGCCCTCGGGGTGCCTTGGGTTATTTTTCAAAAAAAAGGGGGGGTGAACAGTTTGTTTTTGGGCTTTGGGAAAAGGGGAAACCTTCTCGGAAGAAAATGCACCATTTTAGGCAACTTCCAATAAAAAAACCTTAAGGGGGGGGATTGGGCCACAAAGGCTTTTTTGGGGGGAGGTTTTTGGACGTTTCCCCCGCCCAAACCTTGTCCAACCACAGTCAAAAAACCTTTTCCCCGAAACACGGGTTCTTCTACAAGGTTTTTGAAAGAGGTTTTTTATCAGTTTTTTTTGGGTCAACCCTTTTACCCAAACAAAGGAAAAAAAGCCAGGACAAAAAACCCCCCTGAAAAAACCCTGGGCCCAAAACAACAAAAACCAACCCCTAAAAAACCCCTGAAAAAAAAAAACGCCCCACAAAAGCGCTTTCATTTTAAATTTACAAAAGGGCAAATTCTTATTTTTTTATTGCTTCCAAAGAAGCGGTAAAATCCTTGTCTGTGGAAAATACGAGGTCTTTCATTTGGGAAACAATTAAATGAACTGGGGGGGCATTTTGGAAGCTTTTTGGATGAGGGGAAAAACCCGAAAACCTCATCCCAAAAACCCTTCCAAATAACCCTGGAAAAAACCCCTTAGGGTTCAAAACACAGGCAAAAAGGACAAAAAAACCATCGGAAAAACCGACGGAATTTTTTTTTACAAAGCATATCGTGTTTTTTTTGGGCATTGTTTTCGCAATAAATCAGTCGGGTTTTTTGTTTTTTTTTTTTTTGGGCCCCCGGGGCCCCCTACAATTGGACGGGGAAACCCAAAGCCCCAAAACAAAAGACCAAAATTTTTAAAAACATGTTTTAAAACCTAAATCCGCTGGCCGAGAAATTTGAGCTGAAAAAAAGAAACCCTGTAGACCCATAGTCGTTTTTTTTTATTAAAGTTATGGGGTGGATTTAAACTCCCGGTTTTTTCCCGCAGTTTCAAAAAATTAAAATTTTCTTTAAAAAACCCACCAAAATTTTTTTGCTGTTTTTGAATTAGACTAGACAGTCTTAGGGGCCGTTACATAAACATACGGCTTATTTCGCCGCGGATTGGAGCCGTACTGCGCGCGCCGGATTTTGCGCTGCAGTACGGCTCCAATCCGTCGCAGTCATTACGGTAATCCACAGTTCTCATAGAGAACAGTGGATTCCGTCGCTCCTCCCCACTCGGCGAATCCGCCGGGCGGGGAGAAAGTCACCTGCACATTATCCAGGCGCAATACGCGCCGTGGATAATGCAAGTCTATGGGGCCGGCGGGCTGCGCCCCCGCCCCTTATTCAAGCCGGAATTGCGAGCGCCATCCGGCTCACAATTACGGTTTGAATAAGCCGTGTGAACACGGCCTTACATTGCACCACATTTTTCATAGTGTTATTAGATTTGGTGCAGGTTAGAACTATCTAGTCTAATTTCACGCCATTTTTAATTTGGCTTACTGTATGCCACTAACTGCAGCAATATGTTGGCATGCACGCACCCTTCTGTGAAGACGCGCGCCCATTACTTACTTTATCCTCCAACTGTGCTAACATTTTTGTGGCGCATGGCATCGCACGCTTAGCCACAGCTCTTTCCATAAAGCCAGAAGTCTCTAAAAACTGTCTAAAACACATAATAAATGTAGTGTAAAGCATGGACACCATTATTTTAGCACAAATTGTGCCAAAATTTTGGTGCCACTGCCTCGATAAATGTGACCCATTATCTTCTGGGTATTACTTTGGCTCTTCTACTTCTGCCTCATCCAGATCTCTGCTCATAGTTCTGCTGCTTATAGACATCTAACTAAGTAATATGAACTCCCACAATGCATTTGACTCCAGTGCTTGGACCAGCAGAATTGTGACTACAGCTTTGGGTATGATTGAAGTATAAGACATGACATTTCCTCATGCCTTGAATTAATAACTTTATCCAGTGGAGTTTATGATTTTCCTTCATAAGTGGGTAGTGTTTTCAGTGCAGATATGGTTCATTACCCCTGGGTGCCGGTAATTAGTCCTGTATAGTTAATTAACAGTGGGTGTGCTTCATCAATAGTGGGTGTGGTTAATTAGCTGTGGGTGTGCTTCATTATCAGTGGGTGTGCTTTAATCAATAGTGGGTGTGGTTAACTAGATGTGGATGTGCATTGTGTGCTGTGACCTATATCAGAATACAGTGAGATCCAAAAGCCTGACTACAGAACAAAGAACTGCTTTGGAGCGCTGTGAATTTGCATCTCTGTCTGTATCTATGTATGTGTATATGTACCTATATCTATGTGTGTTTGTTTGCATTTATCTATGTCTGTTAGGCTATGTTCACACAGCGTAATTGCGGGGTGTACAGTACGGCTGCAATGACGGCAAGTGCTTTGGGAGTCGCGCTAATACGCGCGCACTCCCGCGGCGCGGGGGGCCGGCAACCTGCCGGCCCCATTGACAGTCATTACTCGCGGCGCAGTTTCGCCGCAAGTAATTGACATGTCACCTATCTGCCCGCACATACACTACAATCGTATTGTACGAGCGGGGAGAGGAGGCGTAATTCATAGTTCTCTATGAGAACTATGGATTACCTTAATTTCAGCGCGCATCTCGCCCGTATTAGAGCGTAAATACACTGCAAAATGCGTGCCAAAATTAGCCCGTGTGAACATACCCTTATTTATATAAATGTACAGTATATGCATTGGGGAAGATAAGTATTTGATACAATGGCGATTTTGCACGTTTTCCCACCTACAAAGAATGGAGAGGTCTGTAGTTTTTATCATAGGTACACGTCAACTGTAAGAGACAATCTAAAAAAAAATCCAGAAAATCACATTTGAATGTAAATAATTAATTATCATTTTATTGCATGAAATAAGTTTTTGATACAATAAAAAAACAGAACTTAATATTTGGTACAGAAACTTTGGTTCGCAATTACAGAGGTCAGATGTTTCCCGTAGTTCTTGACCAAGTTTGCACACACTGCAGCAGGGATTTTGGCACGCTGCTCCATACTTCTCCCGATCTTTCAAGTTTCGGTTCTGTCACTGGGCTACATTGAGTTTCAGCTCCCTCCAAAGATTTTCAATTGGTTTCAGGTCTGGAGATTGGCTAGGCCACTCCAGGACCTTGAAATGCTTCTTATGGAGCCACTCCTTAGTTGCCCTGTCTGTGTGTTTCAGGTCACTGTCCTGCTGGAAGACCTAGTCACGACCCATTTCCAATGCTCTTACTGAGGAATGGAGGTTGTTAGCCAAAATCTCGCAATACATGGCCTCATCCATCCTCCCTTCAAAACAGTGCAGTCATCCCTTTGCAAAAAAGCTCCCCCAAAGTATGATGTTTCCACCCCATTCTTCACGGTTGGGATGGTGTTCTTAGGGTTGTGCTTATCCTTCTTCTTCCAAACATGGCAAGTGGAGTTGATACCAAAAAGTTCTATTTTGGTCTCATCTGACCACATAACTTTCCCCAATGCCTCCTCTGTTTCATCACATGCCCTGCAGGACTTTAATCCATGACGGCGTACTGTGTTACTAATGGTTATCTTTGAGACTGTGGTCCCAGTTCTATTCAGGTCATTGACCTGGTCTTTCCGTGTAGTTTTGGGCTGGTTCCTGACCTTTCTCCGAATCATCCTTACCCCATGAGGCGAGAAGGGAGCCTCAGACCGAGGAAGGAGCAAGGAGCCTCAGACCTAGGAAGATTGACAGTCATCTTGTGTTTCTTCCATTTTCTAATAATTGCGCCAACAGTTGTTGCTTTATCACCAAGCTGCTTGCCTATTGTCCTGTAGCCCATCCCAGCCTTGTGCAGGTCTATAATTTTGTCCCCGGTGTCCTAGTACAGCTCTTTGGTCTTGGCCATGGTGGAGAGGTTGTAGTGTGATTGTATGGACATGTGTCTTTTATACAGGTAAAGAGTTCAAAGAGGTGGAATTAATACAGGTAATGAGTGCAGAGTATGAGGGCTTCTTAGAGAAAAACTTACAGGTCTGTGAGAGACAGAATTCTTGCTGGTTGGTCGGTGATCAAATACTTATTTCATGCAATAAAAGGCAAATTAATTATTTAAAAATCATACAATGTGATTTTCTGGATTCTTTGTATGTGGTAAAACCTGCAAATAAAATACTTATTTTCCTCACTGTATGTATGTGTGAAATTGTGGGTATCTATGATATGTGTCTATGTCTCTGTATGTAACAGTATGTGTATGTGTGTATCTATAGTACTGGTCAAATGTTTTAGAACACCTCAATTTTCCTTTTTTTTTTTTTTTTTTTTACATTAACTCAGTTGTAGTACATTAAAGAACATGAAACAGTTCAAAAGTAAGTTAAATATATCAAAATAATTTGAATTTGTAAATCTGATTGCAGCAATAGTCTGAATTTCTGATTTTAACTAAAGGCCTTTTTTTCTGGGGAAACACAACTTTTGGAAATTAGTTTTAAGCCTGATTCTATATAACCAGTGTTGTACGAGATTGCAATACAACACCCTCTACCGCAGGATTTGGACAGTTTTGCTGTGTAGGACAGAGAACATTACTATGGTAATGGCAAGAGAAAGGCCATTAACAAAAGAAGAAATAAAATGATAACCTTTAGAAGTGTAGGTCTGTCCTACAGAGAAAACCAAGGTGGCACTTTGTATAGTATCCAATACCATTAAAGGAGTTGTCTCCCTTCAGAGTTTCAGAGAATGCATGAATGAAATACTCTGTCACTTCCTGGTTCAGACTGACTCATTTGCATACGGGCTCCTTGCTTGTACAGCTCGTGCTTTTGTTTGTTCTTTCAGATGCTAATTAGATCAGATTAGTCTATCAAACTACTAACAGGACTTTTTTATCTGATCCCCAAAACAAAAGCCCTAATTACAGTTTCTGTTTTTTTAAAAAATTAAAAAAACAAGCTTTTTACTGCTGAGCAGCACAGGACACTGCTGTGACCTGTGTGATGATGTCACTCACTGTTAATCTCTTTGAACCAAACAGCAGGGGGGAGAATTGTTTACAGGTCAGTTACTGAGGGAACTGAAAGAGCAGGGAGGTCATAAATTCACTTGTATCTCCTTAGGGAAAACAGAGGAACAAAGCAATATATTTGGAAAATGTCTTTTATTTTATGTTCCCTCCCATGAAATTTGAAAAGCTATTCTTTGTAGCGAGAAAAAACCCCCTTTAAGGCCTCGTTCACAGGGTTTAAAATTTTGTCCGCGGATTGGCGCCGTACTCCGCGCCAAATTTTGCGCGCTTTGGCAGTACGGCGCCAATCCGTCCGAGTAATTAACGGTAATCCACTGCTCTCATAGAGAACAGTGGATTCTCGCTTCCCTCCCCCAAACCTCGGCGAAAACCGCCGCGGGGGAGAAAAGTGACCATGCACATTATTTACGGCACGTATCGGGCCGTAGACAATGCATTGTGCTAGGGGGCCGGGGGCGGCCCCCCGTCGCGCTCCGGCCCCGCCCCCCCCGTCCCGCCCCTTTATTCACGCCGGATTTTGCGAGCGCAATCCCCGGCTCAACAAATCCGCCGTGAATAAGCCGTGTGAACACGGCCTAAAAGAAACTTGGCAACTGGAGGAAACTTTGACTGGAAGAGGTCTGGCAGATCAAAGGCCACAGCAAAATTTAAGTAACAGTTTTTAAAGGGTTTTTGGGACAAAAAGTGATTTTCCTTTCCCTAACAGGCAAAATCCTCCCCTTTTGGGGGGGTTTTAAAAAAGGGGCGTTGTTTTTTCTGTTTTTTTAAAAAAAACAAGTCCCTCCTCTGTGTTTGTAACCCGCCCCCCCCTCCCATGAAACTTCCTGAAAATCATCTCTGTATTGACAAACAAAAATTTTGGGCTAACCATAGAGGAGAACTGTATTGTGAAACAAGCAATATCCCGTTTTAAACTTCCCTCTTATTTGCCAGGAGAGAAATAAGCTCAGAAAATCACCCTTCTTTAAAATTCTTTTCACAACGGCTCCCGGGAAGAGGGAGGGGGCGAGCAAAAACGGGGGAGCTCTGCATTTTTTACTCAGATAATTACTTTAAAACCAGGGGGATTCTCTAAAAAAAGGGACACGGGATTTTTTGGGCCCCCAGCCCTTCAAAGGCAAGTTTATTTTTTCCCTGCCATCAGATAAGGGAAAACAAACAACTCAACGCGGCCAGATCAACTCCTGTCAGGGTCCTGGTCCTGTCTAATGTAAACTGTTTTTGGAAAAACCCGGGCATGTAAAAGGGTATAGTTCCCCAGAGGGGTTCACTTTTTTTTTATGACAAAATATTTAGAAAAGGGGATTAAAAAAACCCCTTTTGGGTTCCCCCCAAAAATTAAATTTTAAAAAGGGGGGAATAACAAACGCCCAAAGGGTGTTTCAGTGGGAAAGTGGAGGGAAACCCCCCTTTAAAAATTCAAAACACCATGCAATCTATTGGAATTTTATATTCCCCCCATCCTTTTTTGGGCCCCAAAACCCAATAACCGCTTGCCCCAAAAGCTCCAACCAAAATCAACTATGATTCCCATGGAATGTGGACGTGAGGGCACCCCAGCGGTTGGGGAAAAATAATAACTGAACAACTAAAAGCAGGTTAGGGATCAAAGGGTTAATTTATCCCTAAATATCCTCCTTTTTCATGATTTCCCAGAAGGCACTAAATTCCCTAATTTGCTTCATATAATCTTACTAGCAACCAAACGATGTCTTTCTAAATAAATGGCTGGAGCCAGACTCTCCAGGTACCTTTGAAATATTTAATCAAATTAAATTACATGCAAATGGATCAAGTGGAAACCGAAATGGCAAAAAAATGCACAGACAGGAAAATTTTTTCAAAAATGGAGACCCTTCATTGAAAACTGTTTAGAAAATGGAGGAAATCCAACGAATAATGATCCCCTTTAAAGATACAAGTTGGTATCTGAAAGCTTGCATCCTATTCATTGGGTGGATTAAAAATAACATGATGCGCCTGGGGTTCGGTTCTTGTGGGTCTGGGGCTTGCGGGGAACATAAGTAGATCAAGAAATTCAGTTGCCCCGAGAGGAATTGCTATGTTACTTTCGCCACGGTGCTTCCACATATTCCCCCCCTTATTTTTTTTTATTTTTTTATTTTATTTATTTATTTTTTATTATTTTTTACCACAATGTTTAATAGTTTTTAAGATGTTTAACTGACCACAAGTTAATATTATCCTGTTTGAGACATACTGCTATGTGACATGAGATAATCATTTAGAATATCTTTTCGAACTTTCAGCTTTAAAAAGCTATGGTTTTCTTAAAATGGTTTGGAAAGTGAGCTTTTTAATTTATTGTTTATGGGTTGTAATTTTGACCGTTTTTTGTTGTTTTATATTGAAAAATGTTTTTAATAAAAAAAAGTTTAAAAAAAAACCAAACTTTTTGGAGAAACCCAGTCAAATTAGACATGGCAAAAACCCCTTTAAGAGAGTCAACCCGTTTTAGTTATTGTCCTGGGCAGCTCAAAAAACTCAGCACCGGGTTAATGCAGCAAAAGTAAAACAAGGTTTCCTTCCAACTGGAGAGAAATTTCTGTTCTGCAGGTTTGCCCGGTCGATATCAAAAAAAAATTCTATTCTAAGAATTTTTGGAAAGTAATAAAAAGGTTTTTCTGGGGCCCAAAAAGGGTTTTTTTAGTTGTCCCGTAATGAAAAAGGATGGTTCCTCGTTTTTTTTGGGGGGGACCCTTATTCAAAAAGGTGGGGGCAAAGTGATTGTTTGAAGTTTTAATTTCGCTGAATGTATGAAAAGTGGTTTTTTTTGCAAAATTTAAATTTATGTATAAAGTTCAACGCGGGTTCCCCCATTTGGTTGGCGAAAATGTAACTTAGGTGGCATTTTAGGGGGCCCGGGAAAGGGGGGATTTTAGTGCCCTAGGCGAGTCAGCCAAGGGGCCCCCCCCCCCCCTCCCCCCAAAAAATTTCCCCCCCCCCAATTTTCCCCTTACCCCGGCCCGGTTGTCCAAAAATTTTTGCGTATCCCCATGCTCCCCTTTCTTTTGCAGTACTGCACAATGGAAATTTAGCCTAAAAAAATTTGTTTTTTTAAAATCGTCCCCCCGTATGAATTGTAATTTCCCTAAATAACAGTTAAAATAATCCAAGCCGATTAAAATGGGCAAAACTACCGGGGAATGATTGTTTCTAAAAATATCCTACAAAACCCAAAAACCCTTTAAAAAAATTTTTTTTTAAGGATCAAATAATTCCCGCAGAACCCGACCCAAAAAGAACCCCCCCTGTGACTATTCCCGCTGTACACAGGCTTGATTTTAAATTTTTCCCCCCAGACAGGACCGATAGTGGTAGATTTACTGTTGTTGGTAAAAAGAAATAAAGTAAATTTCATGGGGTTAATTTAGTGATTTGGGACGTCTTTTTGCTAGCGTTTGTTTTTATTTTTCCTTTTTTTTCTCCCTTCCCGGGGCACATTCATGGTTTTTGGGTCCGGCCAAGGTCGTCCCTTTAGATTTGGCAAAATTTTTGAATCCCCCCAAATTTCCCGCAATCCCTTAAATTATAGGTATTTTAAAATTTCCCCCCAGTTGGGAAGGGTTTTTGATATGGGCATTTTAGGGGATGGGTTTAAAGACATGGGTCCTTTTCGGCGGTTAAAATAGGGATAGGGGGGCAGGAGGTAAAATTTTTTGGGGACCAAAGGGAGGGTTTTAGTTTAGGGGCTTTAGGCATTGTATATAGTAGGGGTAAGGCGGGGTTATTGGGCCCAAGGGGGGTTTGGGGGCCAAGGCAGGCATTTTGGGGGCCAAAAGGAGGTTATGGGGGCCAAAGGCAGGTTTTAGAGGTTTACAGGAGGCTTTTTGGGGACAGGCAGGGGTTTTTGGGGGCCCCAAAGGGTTATTTTTGGGTCCCAGGAGGTTTAGGGGGGTACAGGTAGGTTTAGGGCCCCAGGGAGGGATATGGGGACAGGCCCGGCTTTAAAAGGGGCTAAGGCAGGGGTTTTGGGGGCAAAAAGGAAGGGTTTTGGGGCTAAGGCCGGCTTATAGGGGGCCCCCGGGAGGGGTTATAGGGGGTACGGCAGGTTTAGGGCCCCAGGCAGGGTATGGGGGCAAGGCAGGGGGTTTTTTTGGGGGCCAGGCAGGTTATAGGGGCCTCGGGGAGGCTTTTTAGGGGTTTCAGGGAGGGTTTTGGGGCCCCAGGGGAGGATATGGGGGCCAAGGCAGGGTTTTAGGGGGGGGGGGGGTACAGGCAGGGTTTATAGGGGCCCAGGGGAGGGGGGGGTTTTTTGGGGCCTTTCGGAGGCTTTTTGGGGCCCCGGGGGGATATGGGGCCCCAGGGAGGTTTTTTGGGGCCAAAGGGAAGGGGTTTTTAAAAGGGGCCCCAGGGGGCTTTTTTAGGGCTACAGGAGGCGTAAGGGGGCCCAGGGGAGTTTTATTTGGGGGTCCAGGCAGGGGTTTATAGGGCTAAAAGGGAGGCATATGGGGGGGCCCCGGAGGAAAATAGGGGAAAGGCAGGTTTTTGGGGCTCCGGCAGGTTATAGGGTACAGGCCGTCTTATTGGGGCTTCAAAGGGCCCGGGGTTTTAGGGGCCCCAAAACAGGCTTTTGGGGTTAAGGCAGGCTTTGGGCCCCGGGGCGTAGGGGGCCACAGGCGGGGTTTTTGGGGGCCCCCGGCGGGCTTATAGGGGCTACGGGAGGCAAAAATAGGGGTTCAGGAGGCTTTTTAGGGGGTACAGGAGGCTTATAGGGGGTTCAGGCAGGCGTTTATGGGGGCCAAAAGGCGGCTTTTTGGGTTTTTTTAAGGGCCGGCGGGTTTTGGGGGCCCCCGGAGGGTATGGGGGGCCCCGGGGGGGCTTTTTAAGGGGTACAGGCATTTATTTAGGGGGTACAGGAGGGTATGGGGGGGGAAGGGGGGTTGGGGGCCCCCCAGGCGGGCTTTTTTAGGGGTACGGCCGGGGATATAGGGGTCAAAAGGCTTTTTTTTTAAAGGGGTACAGGCAGGGGTTGGATGGGGGCCACAGGCAGGGGATAGGGGTACAGGGGCCCGGGGGTTTTGGGGGCCCGGGAGGCTTATTGGGGCCCAGGGGGCTTTTTAGGGGGTTTGGGGAGGCTATGGGGCTAAGGCAGGTTTTAGGGGGGGGAAAGGGGAGGGGTATGGGGGACAGGAAGGGGTTTTTAGGGGCTACGGGGGTTTTTTTGGGGGGGCCGGCAGGGGTTTTTTGGGGCCAAAAAGGGGGCTTTTTGGGGTACCAGGGAGGTTTGGGGGGTACAGGAGGGTTATAGGGGTACAGGGAGGTTTTTGGGGGTACAGGGGGTTATAGGGGTAAGGCGGTTTTAGGGGGTACGGCGGGTTTTAAGGGGGCTACGGGGCCCTATGGGGGCCAAAGGGGGGTTTTTTAGGGGTTTCAGGGGCGTTTTTTTTGGGGGGCCCCAAAGGGGGCTTTTTAGGGGGGTTTCAGGCAGGGTTTTTTTGGGGGCCCAGGCAGGCTTATTGGGGCTAAAGGCAGGCTTTTAGGGGCCCCAAAAGGGTCATTTTTGGGGGGTCCGGAGGTTTGGGGCCCCGGCAGGCATATAGGGGCTACAGTTTAGGGTTTTTGGGGGGGCCAAGGGGCTTATAGGGGTAAAGGGGGGGAATAGGGGCTACAGGCCGGTTTTAGGGGCTAAGGGAGGGATTTTGGGGGCCCCAGGAGGAAAAAAGGGGCCCCAGGCGGGGTTTTTTGGTGGTAAAGGGGGAAAATTTTGGGGGTAAGGGGGCTTTTTAGGGGCAAGGAGGGTATGGGGGCCCCAGGGGGTTTTTTAGGGGGTCCCGGCAGGGGTTATGGGGGCCCCCAGCGGGTTATAGGGGCGAAGGCAGGTTTTTTTAGGGGGTACAGGGGAGGTTTTTTGGGGCTACAGGGCCGGGTTATGGGGGTACCGGGGGGGTTTTAGGGGTCCGGAGGCTTAGGGGCTAAGGCAGGCCTTTTTTTTGGGTTAAAGGGAGGCGTATGGGGGCCAAAGGGAGGTTTTTAGGGGGCCCGGCAGGGCGTTTTGGGGGCCACAGGAATTTTTAGGGGTTAAGGGGGGGTATGGGGGCCACAGGCAGGTTATTTGGGGGTAGGGAGGTTATAGGGGCCCCACGTCAAATTTTGGCTACAGGCAGGTTTAGGGGGAAGGCGGGAAAAGGGGGTTTCGTCAGGGAATGGGGGCCCAGGGGGCTTTTTAGGGGGTAAGGGGCATTAGGGGAAGGCGGTTAAGGGGTACAGGGGGCATTTAGGGGGAAGCAGGCATATAGGGGCTACAGCAGGCTTATAGGGGAAGGGGGGGTTTGGGGCTAAGGGGAGGATTGGGGTACGGCAGGTTTTGGGTACGGGGCATATAGGGGCACAGGCGGGTTATAGGGGGTGGCAGGGTTATGGGCTAAACGGTTATAGGGGCCAGGGGAATAGGGGCTACAGGCGGTTATAGGGTAAGGCTTTTTGGGGGCCCCGGGGGCTTTTGGTGGCTACAGGGAGGATTTAGGGGGAAGGCAGGGTTTGGGGTACACAGGGGGTTTTTTTTGGGGGCCACAGGCATTATAGGGGACAGGCAGGGGAAATGGGGGCCCCGGAGGGTTATGGGGGGACAGCGGCTTAAGGGGGGGCCACAAGGGGGGCTTATAGGGGTAAGGAGGCATTAAAAAGGGGGACAGGGAGGTTTTTTTGGGGGACAGGCAGGGGGTATGGGGGGCCCCAGGCGGTTATGGGGGGAAGCAGGCTTATGGGCCCCCGGGGGTTTTAGGGGTACAGGCAGGAAAAAAAAACAACTTCTACTTACCTGTGCGGGGCGCGCCCTTCCCTTTGGGCCCCCCTAGCGCCGGCCTCCTCCGGGATTCGGGGCAGGCGGGCGTGTGCGCCGAGGAGAGGCACGTCGGATGCTACTTCAGCGACGCTGCCCTGACGCCCCCCGGAGCCGGTCGGGTCCCCCAGCGCTATGAGGACCCGGGGGCCCCGCTGTGTGGCCGCGGGTCCCCGGGATAACTACTGGGGGGGGGGGGCCGATGTTGCGGGGAGGGTGCTTCTCTCTGCTCCACAAAGCGGCACAGAGACGCCGGGCCTTTAGGCCCCGGCAGCGGCCCGGGCCCCGGTAGGGTGGGGCCCCGCCCGCCCCCTTGGGATAGGCAGAGGTAGGCGCCCTAGGCGGTCGCCTACCTTGGCCTACCCGTCGTCACGGCCCTGGGTGCATTAGTAATGCTCCAAACATGTATAAAGCCTATAGATAGGCTGGAAATAAGAGAAAAGACCTGTGTTGTGCTGGCTCTTGCTGTATGTAGAATAAAGAGTTAGAGCAGCAAAAATACAGTTAAAATTTAATGTAGTAAAAATTAAAAAATCTGAACAACCTCATCAGTGGGTTATTTAATGTAAAATTAGTTTTAGATTCTATAGGAGATATTTTTATATTTTTGGAATATTATATATTTTATGATAATTTTATATGATACTTTTTTATTACATTTAAATAATTTCATTTTATATAGTTTAATAATTATCAGAAATTGCTCTTTATTATAGTACTGCTGTGAGTTGAGGTATAATGGACATTTTATGCCCTAATACCAAATCTAGCTCCACTTCGACTCCTCAGGCTCAGGCAATCCACATTGATATATGTCTGCCTGTTCGAGCAGTAATGCGCGAGTAATGCTCCACAACCATCAAACATGAAGGAGTAAGGGTAGGTTCATAATGTCGGTCCGTATTTCGGCGCGTAACTGCACTTCAATACGCCCGAAGTACAGGCAGACGTTACGGTGATTCATGGCGCTCATGGAGAGCTATGATTACCTGCTCTTTCCCCCAACTCACAATATGCGCCAGAGGAAAGAGCTGACAGGTCAATTCTCCATGGCGAATACACGCTGGGGACAATGATGTCAGTGAGAGCTGCAGAGGGAGGTGCTGCGCACAATGCGCACTACTTTACGCCCGCTATTTAATCTTGTGAACATACCCTAAACATGATAGTTGTGATGCTAGATCCAGAGTTGGCAACTTGCGCAGGGTGATTGGCACACTGGACAAAAGGGCTACCATAGCATTTTGATGTGCCATGATAGAATGACTGTGATTGAATGTAGATTAGGATCAGTATACAATAAATAATGTAATGTACAGTACAAACACGGTAACTTCACCAACAGAATAGTGAGTGTAGCTCTGGAGTATAATACAGGATATAACTCAGGATCAGTACAGGATAAGTAATGTGATGTGTGTACACAGTGACTGCACCAGCAGAATAGTGAGTGCAGCTCTGGAGTATAATACAGAATGTAACTCAGATCTGTACAGGATAAGTAATGTGATGTATGTACACAGTGACTCCACCAGCAGAATAGTGAGTGCAGCTCTGGAGTATAATACAGGCTGTAACTCAGGGTCATTACAGGATAAGGAATGTGATGTATGTCCACAGACACTCAACCAGCAGAATAGTGAGTGCAGCTCTGGGAGTATAATACAGGATGTAACTCAGGATCAGCTCAGGATAAGTAATGTGATGTGTGTACACAGTGACTCCACCAGCAGAATAGTGAGTGCAGCTCTGGAGTATAATACAGGATGTAACTCAGGATCAGTACAGGATAAGTAATGTAATGTATATACACAGTGACTCCACTAGCAGAATAGTGAGTGCAGCTCTGGAGTATAGTACAGAATGTAACTCAGATCATTACGGGATAAGTAATGTAATGTATATACACAGTGACTCCACCAGCAGAATAGGGAGTGCAGATCTGGAGTATAATACAGGATGTAACTCAGGATCATTACAGGATAAGTAATGTAATTTATGTTCACAGTGACTCCACCAGCAGAATAGGAAGTGCAGCTCTGGAGTATAATACAGGATGTAACTCAGGGTCATTACAGGATAAGTAATGTAATATATGTGCACAGTGACTCCACCAGCAGAATAGCGAGTGCAGCTCTGGAGTATAATACAGGATGTAATCAGGGTCATTACAGGATATGTAATGTAATATATGTGCACAGTGACTCCACCAGCAGAATAGCGAGTGCAGCTCTGGAGTATAATACAGGATGTAACTCAGGGTCATTACAGGATAAGTAATGTAATATATGTGCACAGTGACTCCACCAGCAGAATAGCGAGTGCAGCTCTGGAGTATAATACAGGATGTAACTCAGGGTCATTACAGGATAAGTAATGTAATGTATGTACACAGTGACTCCACCAGCAGAATAGTGAGTGCAGCTCTGGAGTATAATACAGGATGTAACTCAGGATCAGCTCAGGATAAGTAATGTGATGTGTGTACACAGTGACTCCACCAGCAGAATAGTGAGTGCAGCTCTGGAGTATAATACAGGATGTAACTCAGGGTCATTACAGGATAAGTAATGTAATATATGTACACAGTGACTCCACCAGCAGAATAGTGAGTGCAGCTCTGGAGTATAATACAGGATGTAACTCAGGATCAGCTCAGGATAAGTAATGTAATGTATGGACACAGTGACTCCACCAGCAGAGTAGTGAGTGCAGCTCTGGAGCATAATACAGAATGTAACTCAGATCAGTACGGGATAAGTAATGTAATATATGTACACAGTGACTCCACCAGCAGAATAGTGAGTGCAGCTCTGGAGTATAATACAGGATGTAACTCAGGGTCATTACAGGATAAGTAATGTAATATATGTGCACAGTGACTCCACCAGCAGAATAGGGAGTGCAGCTCTGGAGTATAATACAGGATGTAACTCAGGGTCATTACAGGATAAGTAATGTAATATATGTGCACAGTGACTCCACCAGCAGAATAGCGAGTGCAGCTCTGGAGTATAATACAGGATGTAACTCAGGGTCATTACAGGATAAGTAATGTAATGTATGTACACAGTGACTCCACCGGCAGAATCGTGAGTGCAGCTCTGGAGTATAATACAGGATGTAAACTCAGGATCAGTAAGGATAAGTAATGTAATGTATATACACAGTGACTCCACCAGCAGAATAGTGAGTGCAGCTCTGGAGTATAATACAGGATGTAACTCAGGATCAGCTCAGGATAAGTAATGTAATGTATGGACACAGTGACTCCACCAGCAGAGTAGTGAGTGCAGCTCTGGAGCATAATACAGAATGTAACTCAGATCAGTACGGGATAAGTAATGTAATATATGTACACAGTGACTCCACCAGCAGAATAGTGAGTGCAGCTCTGGAGTATAATACAGGATGTAACTCAGGGTCATTACAGGATAAGTAATGTAATATATGTGCACAGTGACTCCACCAGCAGAATAGGGAGTGCAGCTCTGGAGTATAATACAGGATGTAACTCAGGGTCATTACAGGATAAGTAATGTACGATATGTGCACAGTGACTCCACCAGCAGAATAGGGAGTGCAGCTCTGGAGTATAATACAGGATGTAACTCAGGGTCATTACAGGATAAGTAATGTAATATATGTGCACAGTGACTCCACCAGCAGAATAGCGAGTGCAGCTCTGGAGTATAATAAAGGATCAAACTCAGTGTCATTACAGGATAAGTAATGTAATGTATGTACACAGTGACTCCACCAGCAGAATAGTGAGTGCAGCTCTGGAGTATAATACAGGATATAACTAAGGATCAGTACAGGATAAGTAATGTAATGTATGGACACAGTGACTCCACCAGCAGAGTAGTGAGTGCAGCTCTGGAGTATAATACAGGATGTAACTCAGGATCATATCAGGATAAGTAATGTAATGTATATACACAGTGACTCCACCAGCAGAGTAGTGAGTGCAGCTCTGGAGCATAATACAGAATGTAACTCAGATCAGTACGGGATAAGTAATGTAATATATGTACACAGTGACTCCACCAGCAGAATAGTGAGTGCAGCTCTGGAGTATAATACAGGATGTAACTCAGGATCAGTAACAGGATAAGTAATGTAATATATGTGCACAGTGACTCCACCAGCAGAACAGTCAGTGCAGCTCTGGAGCATAATACAGGATGTAACTCAGGGTCATTACAGGATAAGTAATGTAATATATGTACACAGTGACTCCACCAGCAGATTAGTGAGTGCAGCTCTGGAGTATAATACAGGATGTAACTCAGGGTCATTACAGGATAAGTAATGTAATGTATGGACACAGTGACTCCACCAGCAGAATAGTGAGTGCAGCTCTGGAGCATAATACAGGATATAACTCGGGGTCATTACAGGATAAGTAATGTAATATATGTGCACAGTGACTCCACCAGCAGAATAGGGAGTGCAGCTTCGTACTGCAGACAGCGGTGACAGTCTTGTGGTTTGTAGTTGCCTGAGGAGGGTAGTCCGAGGGCTTCCCGTACAACCTGCTTCCTCTTCACATAGGACAGTGCTTTGAGTATTTTTCCCTCCCCCTTCCTATTCGATGGGAGTTGTTATATTACACGGTCATGGTACTATCAAACAATAAGCCTCATCTGGCAGGAGGCCGGCGCTGATCATTATGTGTTCAACAATGAGAAGGAAATTGTTCAGAAATCACCATCATTCAAACAAAACAAACTAATTCCTGATTGTGCAAATTCCTCTCCATTCCTGTCGTCCCTCAGAAGCAACCGATTGTCTGCTGCCGAGTAATGGCTTCTATGCTGCCGACTTCACGGGCATGCAGCAGAATATGATCATCAGCTCACTCGATACATCTCATGTAACACCCAATAACTGTATACACTGTGTGCAATACATCTGCCACACCCAGTGCAGCATTCACTTCTCTGCTGCTGCAGCAGCGTGCTGCAGTCACATCTAGAGCTGCAGTTCTCAGGGTATGTTCACAAGGTGTATTGCGGCACGTATTGTATGCGACGCAATATGCCAGGTATAATAGAAATAAGCGCTGACAGCCGGCTCCCATCGATTTACATTTTCCCTGTGTGTAAGCCAGGGAAAATGTCAGGTAATCATAGCTCTCAATTTGGCGTTTAAGCACCAAATTTCATGTGCATAATAGCCTGATTTATGAACCTGTTCTACAGCGGGTCATAAATCAGGCTCATTCTAGCACTAGGAAGACATTTCTGGCTCAGGTTTACCACTTTGAAAGTGGTTTACCTGTTCCAGCAGTAATGTGCTTGGAATTGCTGTATTGAAGCTATAAATCTATAGTGTTGTATGGTTCTAGTGCGCCCCACCTCCCGCACGCCCCCCGAAATCAGGCTGATTACCCAGGGCCTGATACTGGCATACGGACTATTTACGAATGTAGCGAACCAGGCTGTGCTGGATATCAGGCTGAAAAGACGCCAGATATCTGGCGCAGCCCCGTTCATACGTGTCGCCCTATGAGTCTAAAGCTGCCTGTGGCTCTGTGAAACTGCTTGGTGAGAAAACCCCTTTAGGCTAGTCACAGTGGACGATCTGCTACGATATAATCATATAAATCATGCAGAGAAAGTTTTGCTCCGACTTTTGTTGTTGCGTTCTCAGAATGGGGTGAACAGAACGCAGGATGGCGACGCCTGTAAACACAATCTGGCAGCAGATACCGCGAAACAAAAATACCCGCTATAAATAACAAACAACCAGCGCAGATGGATCCAAAGCGGCCACGTGTTTCCTGCCAGAGTATCAATTAACCTTTTACCTGACGACAGGAACCACAAAAGCATCAGTGAGCAGAGCTCTTTAAAGTAGATACTAAATACCCATCCCAAACTGAACATGTAAATACTATGGGCGACAAGTCCCATTAGGACTGCACCATGTTTTTAGTGTATTTTGTACCAAAAAAGTTTGACGCCCTATTCTCTATATAAGTGAACTGTCGTACCCCAAAACTAGGCATATTATATGTTAGGCACGACACATTTGAGTTCACCTAAATTAGGTGCATCAGATATACTAACAATGATGTGACAAGTTAGTTACCCGTATATACTCAAGTATAAGCCGAGTTTCTCAGCACAAAAAATGTGCTGAAAAATCCCTCCTTGGCTTATAATCGAGTCACTGTCGGCGCTCAGGCGCTGCGATTGCCCGTACGCTGGCAGGGACACTTCTGCTACATGCGACTCCCTAGAGAGCACATATAGCAGAATCCCGAGTACAGTCGGCGATCACGGTCGGCGATCACTTGTATGCGACTCCTCTGGGAGCGCATACAGGGGAAGAGATACCACTGCGGAGCAGAGAGTGAGCGGCTGTCAGACTGCAGCTGTCCGGAGTTTCCGGCACAGGTGGCGTGCTTGTTATCACGCTGCGTGCGCTGCCTGATGACATCACGCCCCCTGTGCCAGGAAGACGGTACGGAGCAGCGGGGGGAGCGGGGTACGTGTTTTGTTTTTTTTTTCAACAACCCTGCCGATAACCTGCCGATGGGGGACCTCTACCGGCCTTTAACCTGCCTAGGGGGACATATACCTGCCTATAACCAGCCTAGGGGGACATATACCTGCCTATAACCAGCCTAGGGGGACCTATACCTGCCTATAACCGGCCTATGGGGACATACCTGCCTATAACCTGCCTAAGGGGACATATACCTGCCTATAACCTGCCTATTGGGACATATACTTGTCTAGGAGGACCTATACCTGCCTATAACTTGCCTATAGGGACATATACCTGCCTATAACCTGCCTATGGGGACATATACCTGTCTAGGGGGCCAATACCTGCCTATAACCTGCCTATAGGGACATATACCTGCCTATAGCCTGCCTATGGGGACATATACCTGCCTTTATTGGTCTATGAGGGACATTAAACTGCCTATGTAATTTTATTGGTATTCATTTTTATTTTTGAAATTCACCAGTAGCCGCTGCATTTTCCACCCTAGGCTTATACTCGAGTCAATAAGCTTTCCCGGTTTTTGTGGCAAAAGTAGGTGCCTCGGCTTATACTCGGGTCGGCTTATACTCGAGTATATACGGTACATCAATTTTGCTATTCAAGTAGTACCACACGGCAGACTTTTGACAGGTTCTTTCATTCAGGTGCACTAAACCCTCATTTAATGTGTCTTAAAACTGGAGTGGAGGCGCCTCTTTTCTGACATGTCACCCTGTGTCCTCTGTGCTACTGTTCTTGTATCTGCTGCTGCTGGCTGCATCTCTAGCCCAAGGGTCTCAAACTCAGATGGGTAAATGGACTGCATTAGAAATTACAAGTTGACAGACCTCATTACTTTCAAATTGTCTACAATATAGAATTATAGCCAAGACGTTACACACGCTGTGATGCCAGTTATGGGCAACATGTATGATTTTTGGCGCCCACCCGCTAATTTTATTGCATGCATTAGTAGTGTAGAAAGCGCCTGAATCTATGAACCTGTTCTACTGTGGGTCATAGATTCAGCGCTTTCTAGCTACAAAGCAATAATTCAGGCTCAGGCAAACCACTTTTAAAATGGTTTACCTGTTCCAGCAGTAATGCGCTTGGATTTGCCGTACGAAAGACCTAAATGTGTAGAATACTACGGTTGCAGTGCGACACGCCTCCAGAACGCTCCCCGATCTCAGACGCACTACAGAGTGCCGCAGGGCTTGAATCCGCAAACGGTGGAGGAAACCCCTTTAAGGGAGGTTTAATGGGGTATTCCACAAGATTGTGAAAACAACACTCGCCACATGGATGTATGTCGTAGTGTGAAGAACATTAGAGAGGGTGTTTAGGTTAGAAAATATTAGACTCTAAGGCCATGTTAACACGGCTTAAAATGGACCGTATTTCGGTCCGTAATTACGCGACAAAGTGCGCAAATTACGGGCTGAAAACGTCCCAGTCATTACCGTAATCCACAGTTCTCATAGAGAACTATGGATTACGTCTCCTCTCCCTGCTCGGCCAATACGCCGCGGGGGGAGATAAGTGACATGTGAATTACCAGCGGCGTATACGCGCCGCTAGTAATGATAGTCTATGGGTCTGCGAGGTGCCGCCCCCCCGCTCCCGCCCCACCCCCGTCCACACGCCGTAATTGCGGGGCGTAATTACATTCCGCAGTTAAGCCGTGTGAACATAGCCTAAGGATGGAAAGGCAGGTAAAGGGGGGTGGGGTTTCCAGTCTCAGACATTTATGGCTTATCACCTTTGAAACTCATTCCTGTTGCTTGAGCAGTGTACGTCAGTTCCTTTATATAGAGAATAGGGCGTCAACAGTTTTTTGGTGCAAAATACAACAAAAAAATGGTTCAGCCCTAATGGGACATGTCGCCCATTATCTCTATTTTGTGGATTCCACCGATGCCAGATTTATTATATATAGTGTTTAACTAGTAAAAAAAAAAAAAATACATAGAATTTTCTTTGACCAACAACCTCATTCTGTCAGCTGACTTTTTTCCACCTTTAATTCCAATCTTTTTGCAAAATTCAAGCGACTGACAAAGACACAATTCTGAAAAAAAAATTATGGTGGTAATATGTAAAATAAAATCTATTTTTAATTTTGTTTCCTGCCTCACATGGGTAAGTGTACAAGTCATCACTAATACAATATTCTACAGCACTTATTCTACTAGCCCACTGTCCAGATCCATCAGCTGCATCAGTACAGATGCACACACTATATACACCTAAACTATACACACACAACGCTATACAAACTCAATGTATGCGCCGTTCTGTATATTTCTTTGTTATACTAGGCTGCTCCGGGGCATTTCTTTTACTGGGACGTGCCAGGGCCCTCAAACAAGGCCATTCTGCACCAGGACCCTCCCTCAAACAGGGCTGGGGCCCACCAGGGGTCTCCCTCAAACAGGGCCGGTCTGCACCAGGAGTCTCACTCAGACAGGGCTGGGCCGCACCAGGGCCCTTCCTCACACAGGGCTGGGTTGCACCAGAGCCCTCCCTCACACAGGGCTGGGCCGCACCAGGGCCCTTCCTCACACAGGTCTGGGTTGCACCAGAGCCCTCCCTCACACAGGGCTGGGCCGCACCAGGGCCCTTCCTCAAACAGGGCTGGGCTGCACCAGGGGCCTCCCTCACACAAGGCCGGGTCACACCAGGGCCCTCCCTCTCACAGGGCTGGGCTTCACCAGGGGCCACCCTCAAACAGGCTGCACCAGGGGCCACCCTCAAACAGGGCCAGGCTGCACCAGGGGCCACCCTCAAACAGGCCCGGGCTGCACCGGGGCCCTCCCTCAAACAGGGCCGGACCGCACCTGGGGCCACCCTCAAACAGGGCCGGGCTGCACCAGGGGCCACCCTCAAACAGGGCCCGGCTGCACCAGGGGCCACCCTCAAACAGGGCCAGGCCGCACCAGGGGCCACCCTCAAACAGGGCCGGGCTGCACCAGGGGCCACCCTCAAACCGGCCCGGGCTGCACCGGGGCCCTCCCTCAAACAGGGCCGGACCGCACCTGGGGCCACCCTCAAACAGGGCCGGGCTGCACCAGGGGCCACCCTCAAACAGGGCCAGGCTGCACCAGGGGCCACCCTCAAACAGGGCCAGGCTGCACCGGGGTCCTCTCTCAAACAGGGCTGGGCCGCACCAGGGCCCTTCCTCACACAGGGCGGGGGAGCACCAGAGGCCTCACTCAGACAGGGCTGGACCGCACCAGGACCCTTCCTCAAACAGGGCTGGGCTGCACCAGGGGCCTGCCTCACACAAGGCCGGGTCACACCAGGGTCCCTCCCTCTCACAGGGCTGGGCTTCACCAGGGGCCACCCTCAAACAGGCTGCACCAGGGGCCACCCTCAAACAGGGCCAGGCTGCACCAGGGGCCACCCTCAAACAGGGCCGGGCTGCACCAGGGGCCACCCTCAAACAGGGCTGGACCGCACCAGGACCCTTCCTCAAACAGGGCTGGGCTGCACCAGGGGCCTCCCTCACACAAGGCCGGGTCACACCAGGGCCCTCCCTCTCACAGGGCTGGGCTTCACCAGGGGCCTCACTCACACAGGTCTCGGCCGCACCAGGGGCCACCCTCAAACAGGCTGCACCAGGGGCCACCCTCAAACAGGGCCGGGCTGCACCAGGGGCCACCCTCAAACAGGCCGGGCTGCACCGGGGCCCTCCCTCAAACAGGGCCGGACCGCACCTGGGGCCACCCTCAAACAGGGCCGGGCTGCACCAGGGGCCACCCTCAAACAGGGCCAGGCTGCACCAGGGGCCACCCTCAAACAGGGCCAGGCTGCCGGGGGTCCTCTCTCAAACAGGGCTGGGCGCACCAGGGCCTTCCTCACACAGGGCTGGGTTCACCAGAGCCCTCCCTCACACAGGGCTGGACCGCACCAGAAACCCCTTTCCCCAAACAGGGCTGGGCTGCACAGGGGCCTGCCTCACACAAGGCCGGGTCACACCAGGGTCCCTCCCTCTCACAGGGCTGGGCTTCACCAGGGGCCACCCTCAAACAGGCTGCACCAGGGGCCACCCTCAAACAGGGCCGGGCTGCACCAGGGGCCACCCTCAAACAGGGCCGGGCTGCACCAGGGGCCACCCTCAAACAGGGCCGGGCTGCATCGGGGCCCTCTCTCAAACAGGGCCGGACCGCACCTGGGGCCACCCTCAAACAGGGCCGGGCTGCACAAGGGGCCACCCTCAAACAGGGCCAGGCTGCACCGGGGTCCTCTCTCAAACAGGGCTGGACCGCACCAGGACCCTTCCTCACACAGGGCTGGGCTCACCGGGGGCCTCCCTAAAACAAGGCCACCACACCGGGCCCTCCCTCACACAGGGCCGTGCTTCACCAGGGGCCTCCCTCAAACAGGGCCAGGCCGCCCCAAAGGGGGCCCCCAAACGGGCCCGGGGCTGACCAGGGGGGCCCCCCCCAAACGGGGCCCGGGCTGCACCGGGGGCCACCCTCAAACGGGCCGGGCCGCCCCAAGGGGCCACCCTCAAACGGGGCGGGCTGCACCAGGGCCCCCCTAAACGGGCCCGGGGCGCACCAGGGGCCCCCTCAAACGGGGCCCGGGCTCCCGGGGGGCCCCCCTCAAACGGGGGCGGGCGCACCAGGGGCCCCCCTCAAACGGGGCCCGGGCTGAGGGGGCCCTCTCTCAAACGGGGGCCGGCCCCCCACCTGGGGCCCCCCTAAAACAGGGCCAGGCCGCACAGGGCCACCCCAAACAGGGCCGGGCCCCCGCCCCGGGGGCCACCCCAAACGGGGCCCGGGGGCCCGCACCGGGGGCCCCCCCTAAAAAGGGGCCGGGCTGCACCAGGGGCCCCACCGTCAAACGGGGGCGGGCTGCCCAGGGGCCCCCCCAAAAACGGGGGCGGGCTGCCCGGGGGCCACCCTAAAACGGGGCGGGCTGCATCGGGGCCCCTCTCAAACAGGGCCGGACGCACCTGGGGCCACCCTCAGACAGGGCAGGCTGCACCAGGGCCACCCTCAAACAGGGCGGGACCGCACCTGGGGCCACCCTCAAACAGGCGGGCTGCACCAGGGGCCACCCTCAAACAGGGCTGGACCGCACCTGGGGCCACCCTCAAACAGGGCCGGGCTGCATCGGGGCCCTCCCTCACTCAGGGCCGGGCAATGATGCTGCCGATTCATGTATGCTGTGGACTGTCTGCAGCGAATCTGCAGCGATAAAAAGATCAGGCTCTTTACCAAACTTGTGAAACAGAGGGGCCTGCTACCAATGGTCCCCTTGTTTCACATTGTTCACTGCTAATGGAGAGGTGTTGTGGATGCACATTTCTGTCTCTATTCACTCCTGTGTCGATTCGCTTGTCGAATACAGCCGAGCACACATTGGTTTTACCACTTCAGATGTGACTAATTGCCAGGTTCTTACTGTAAAGTTTAGCAGGTCTGCTCTGTCTGCCAATTGGCACCCTGTGATGCAGTAGCGGGGTGTCGATAAATTACTATGGCAACCGGTGACCTAACAAAGGTTCCTTGATCTGCCACGGGCATAAGTTTATTGGACCATGTCAGTGACTTGGCCTAATAGATTACCTGTCAGCCTATTGCTGACAGGCAATAACGCTTTGGAATAGTAAGCATTACAAAACTTATACAAGCGATGAGATGGTTGCTGCATCAAGTCCCCTAAAAATGTAAAAAAAAAAAAATTTTCTTAAGTTTAGTGGATTTTTTTTTTTTCAAATAAATATGTAACAATAAAGAAAAAATAGCACACTGCCGCAAACATGACTATTATTAGAGTAAAGTTAGCTTGTTATTTATCAAGCATGGTATAAATATAAACTCAATAAACTTTGGCAAATTTGCTCTTTTTTTCCACATTCCCTTAAACTAAAAATTCTACAATTTATTCATTAAATTATATGTACCCAAAAATGCTACAAATAAAAACTAGAAAAATTGTGCAAAAAAAAAAAAAGCCCTTGTATTATTGTTTGAATGGTGGTTAGAGTGAGGTGGCAAAAAAAGGTAAACTTGATTTTCTTGTGCATAAATACATAAACACCCAACACCATATTTGTACTTTTTTTACTAGACACTAGAAATAAGGGGTTGTCTCAATACAAGGAATGCTTTTTATGTTAAAGATATTGAAAAAAAAAGTCACTTTGCAAAAAATGTCCATTAACAATGTACTACCTATTCCTAGATATCCCCTCTTGTATGGGCTGCATCAGCTCCTTGGTCAATAAGCTACAGACCTTTTTGATCTCTCCTGATAGGCTGTCAGCACAGGTCCATATAGCTACAGACCTGGCTTCCTACTGCCAATGCCAAAGAAAGAAAGCCCAGTAAACAAAAAACCTCTGAATTCAAAATGAACCCAAGAAAACAGGACTGAGGTGAGATGAATCAATGTAGTGAGACAACCCCTTTAAAAGCAATGGCAGAATTATTTTTTTCATGTCCCTGCTTAGTGAATGAACTTCTAAAAGCTTATTATTGGGTTGCATATGTAGCCTACAATAGAAAGGCACACGTGCCCTGCAAAAAGCAAGCTAATGTAGTTTTGGCTCTTGAAATGTGACAGTGAAAATAAATGTTTGGTCTTTAGGGCCCAGAAGTGTCTGGATTGTAGCCTTCACAGAATAGATGTTCTGACTGCAATTGCAAAATAATTCTATTTTTGGAACAGTCATAACTTTTGAACGCAGCTTTGCAGTGGCAATGAAGGGGTTAACTCCCTATACATGGAAATTTCTCTTGTTATATAGTGCATGGTGTCCTGTGCTCCGCATCACTGGGGGGCCCGATATGAAGGCTCTGAAGCATTAGTGACAGATGGATCACAGCATGGGCCCCCCTCACCATGTACATCCACTAATGATGTGAAATGTCAGAGATGGCAGTCATAAGAGCTTATCACCACTCCCATGCTGGATATGACTCTATTCTCAGGATGCTATGCACATTTATCTATAGATAAAGGAAACCTATATCTATGTACAGGCTACACTGATCAGACCAGCCCAAGAGGCATTTTAGGTGCCCCAGGGCCACACTTTGGGTGGGTGATAGATAATGCATGCTGCACTATTTTATCCATTGAAACTACAGAGAACTGGTGGACCTTATTGTAGTCGATGGGGTCCATCAGACCCAGTTTGTGTGCATTGTGAACCAGTCCAGTTCCACCCTTGCAACACAAGGAAACCTCCAATTCAAATGTGAACCAGGACTAAGGGTGATTATTGAATGCACCTTCTATCACATAAGGCATCTGTGCGATATTTCAGAAAGTGGCAGCAGGTAATGAGGTGATATGTCTTGTTGGAGGGTGTCACTGGTAGTTGGGGACATTGGGCCTTATGTATGAAAACTGTCTAGCAGTAAGGCTATGTTCACACTGCTTATTTAGGGACGGATTTCAGTCCATATAGCGACATGTACTGCGCTCAATACGGATGAAATCCGTCCATGTCATTACGGTAATCCACGGTTCTCATAGAGAACAATGGATTCCGACTCCTCTCCCCGCTCGCCAAAATAGGGAGCAAACTTTGAAACATTTTCCCGGCGGGATATGCTCCGTAGAGAATGAAAGTCTATGGGGCCGGCTGGTTGCTGTCCCCCCCGCCCCGTCACCGTACACTTGCCTTAATTACAGTCGAAATCCATCCCGCAATTACGGCGTGAATAAGCCGTGTGAACATAGCCTAAGACTGTCTTTGTTATCCATAACAACCAGTCATAGCTCAGCTTTCATTTCATATATTGCTCTGGAAAAATAAAATCTCAGCTCTGATTGGTTTCTATGGGCTACAAAGTCAGTCTTACTGCTAGACAGCTTTCATACATAAGGCCCATTGACTTCCAAGCGGTGCATGAAGAATGAGGTCAGAACCGGTCATTGTGGACGATACTATTGTGATGTTGTTAAAGGGGGTTTTCTCACCATGCTGTTTCACTGAGTCACAAGCATCTTTTCATCCACTCTAGTCTTGTCATGCTGTGGGTGGTTCTAGGATTAGCATTTTTAGCTTCTCTGTAACTACCTGAGACATTACAAAGATGTAAGTGCAGGAGATTTAATCATCAGTAAACAAAGCTACAAGTGCTGTGAGAAATGAAAACAATTGCTTATCTATAAACAAAAGCTAATCTTGTTAGGGTATGCTCAGACGGCTTATTTTGGGGCGCATTTCACGGTGTACTGCGCTTAGTACGCGGGGAATATGGTGTCTATGTCTATGGTGACATCACTCCCTGCTCTCTGTCTAATCAGGAAGGAAGATTATGGATGTAACCAGAGAAACCAGTGTGCACTCAGAGCAGATAAAATCTCTCTTTTCTCATGACCAAGGTAAAATGTAAAGACTTATGTATTTGGAAAAAGTCTTCAGTTACCTATCCCTACATGTTAAAAGCTAATCTTTGTTGTGAGAAAACCCCTTAAAGGGAATGTGTCATCAAAAAATGAGTCATTGTCCCATTTTTATGTTAAACACATTTTTTAGGATTTTTTTTTTTCCATATCACTTTCAATATTTTTTAATAATTCTTAAGTCTTGCAGTTTTCACTTTGGCCACTAGGCCTTGTTTGCAATGCTTTAACAGCAGTCAGAGAGATGCTTTACAACAGCTTCATGCACATAGGAGACTTAAGACTGACTCAGTCCCATTCACTTCTATAGGAGAGTTTTCTAGTCATGCTCTGTGACCTGGGAAGAAATCACTGCAGGGAGGTGAAAGGGTGAACTGTGAAATCTCCTCTTGTGACTGGTGGATCCTGTGTTATCTATTCACACTGGTGTCTCCTTTCAGTTTGACCCTTTGCTGATAATGAGCAGACAACTGAGAATCGTTCTCTACAGAACAGGAAGTGTCAGACTGTTATCAGGCTTAGTGGCCAAAGTGAAAACTGCAGGACTTAAAGGGGTTGTATCATTTCATTAAATGGTCTTCAGAATAAGGAGTCAGTGAATACAAGCAACTTTGCAATTGGATGTCATTAGCAAAGCTGTCTTGTATTCAGCGTTTTCCTTATCTTCTGTTTCTGATTACACTGATATCCAGTGCTGGTCGGATCCCTCCTCCTTGCATTTCAGTAGCTGAGAGCTCATTTACATTCTGTTCGGCCCCCGGTTGTATTCACGGAGCTTGCATTCCTGCCTTTCACTCAAAGTAAGGGACCGGCACATTTTTACTCTGCACAGCCAGAAGAAACAGAATAACACTGCAGGGCTTCTACAATTAGGAAACAACACAATTGTGTGTCGATCCCTGCCTCTCCTGCATAGAAGGGAGATCTGTCCCGTTCATAGAAAGCTGGATTCAACTGTAACAAATCTCCAGCTATGAGAGGAGAAGAGATCAGTGCTCAGTCTAGATTGAATGCAGCCTGTGGTATGTATAAAGCTCTTACAAAATAAGACTGCATGGGGAGAGACACAGTGACATGTGGACTCAGAGGGGGGGGGGGGGGGGGGGTCTCGGGAGCCAGCATGCACAGTGAAGGGGGGATGATGTCACCCAGCTGGGAGGGGAAGAAACGCCCCTGCATTTCTAGAGTTGAGACACTGAGAGCAGTATGAATCAGCCGAACTAAAGAAGCGATACATCCCCTTTAAGAATTATCAAAAAATATTGAAAGTGATCTGGAAAATTTTTAAAAATATAACCAAAAATTCTTAAAAAATGTGTTTAACATAAAAATGTGAGTTAAACAATAAGTTATTTTTGATGACACATTCCCTTTAAGGATTACGATGATGATAAAGATGACAGTGGTGGTGATGATGACGGTAATGATGCTGGTGATAGTGCTTGCATCTGTCATTATTATTGAGGTTATATCCTTCTTAACTCAGTTGAGTGTTCACGGGTTCATTTCTCTAAGCTGCGTTTCCGGCCTGAATTTTCCTCTTCTATAAATGTCACATAGTGTCGCTCACTTTCCTAACTGTGGTTGTGTAATCCATTTACTTGGCTGTAATTAACGGCTTGAGTTATCCTGGAACTGTCTGCGATGATTGAATTAACTTTCCCTGCCAGGTGCTTGTGGAGATACGGTAATCTATAGTGTGATCAGTGATAAATCCATCCCCAGCCATTTCGAATATTAACACCTTTATGCTCCACCGGCTCCCTGTGGAGACATCCAGATATTACAAGTACTTCAGTAACTCTGTAGACATCCTCTGTTTCCGCTACTTCTTCTGTATTGGTGGTGACATCCAAATACTGCTACCTCTGTGTTTCCTCTACTCCCCATGCAGAGTCATCCAAATATTCTAATCTCCTCTATCCCTTCAGTCTCCTGCAGAGACCTCAAGAAATTACAACTGCCTTGTTCCTTTTACTCTCTCTGTACCTCTAGAGCAGGGGTTTGGGGAAATTTTAATTTTTCCCAAAGGGGCCGATGAGAAAGTGCGGGGTTTTTTGGGGGGGCCGGACTAATTTAAAAAAATAGGATTAAACGGGAAAAAAATTTGTTTTTTGGGGGGGTTATCTTTGGGAAACTTACTGGGGGGTGTTTTTAAATACCTTTATATATAATGATTTTGGGGAAAACAGTAAAAGGCCCGGTTTTAAAAAAAAGCTCTCCTCAGGAAAAGGGAGGGGATGGGGATGAAAAGGGCCCCCCCCAGGTTTTTGACGGTATATACAGGGCCCCCCCGGCAGGGTATTGGGTAAAAGCCCCAAGGCAGGTAATAGATGGGGACAGCCCCCTCAGGCAGGGGGAAATAGAAAGGTTTCAGCCCCCCAGGGAGGGATATAGGGTAGTTAGGCCCCCCTAGGGGAGGTATATAGAAGATATAGGGGGCCCCCTTCAGGCTATAAAAGATAGGTATATGTCCTTCAGGAGGGATTTTTGATAGGGTTTAAAACTCCCCCCCAAAGGGTGAAAATAGATAAAGGGACAGCTCCGTGAAGGGGGAAGAATATAGATAGGGGGCAGCTCCCCTTTAGGGGAAGGGAAAATAGATAGGTTTCAGCTCCCCCGGGGGAGGAAAACTTTGTTAGTTAGGGCTCCATAAGGGGGGTTTATAGTTAAAATTCACACAAGGGAGGGTTTAGCTAGTTAGGTCTCCAAATTTAGGGAGGGGAATAGTTTTAAAACTCCACAAGGGAGGGATTTTAGGGTTGGGGTTCCCACAAAAAGGGGATATTGATAATTAGGGCTCCTCAAAAGGCAGGGAAAGAGAAAAGTTAGGTTTTCCCCAGGCAAGTAAAAAGAATAGTTTGGTGTTTTCCCCCGGGGGAGGGAATATAGATTTGTTAGGTGTGTTCCAGGAGGTATAAAAATAGGTTTGGTGTGTCCCCCAGGGGAAGTATTTGAGATAGTTAAATGTGTCCCCAGGTAGGTAAAATTGGGTAGGGTTTTGGTGTGTTCCCAGGCAGTTATAAAAGGGGTAGTTAGGTTTTGTTTTTCCCCGGCAGGTTTATAGAGAAAAAGTTAGGGGGTGTCCCCCCGGGAGGTATATGGGTAGTTAGGGGGTGTTCCCCCGGCAGGTATTAAGATAGTTAGGGGTGTCCCCCGGGGAGGTTTTTACAATAGTTAGGTGTGTCCCCCCGCCCGGTATAGAGATAGAAAAGGGGGGGGTCCCCAGGGAAAGGGAAATTTGATGGGGGGGTGTCCCCAGGGGGAGGTTTTTAGATAGTTAGGTGTGGGCCCCAGGGAGGTATACAGGAAAAGTTAGGTGTGTCCCCCCGGCCGGTATAAAAAGATAAAGGGGGGCCCCCAGGCAGGTTTTAAGGTTGTTAGGGGTGTCCCCCGGCAGGGATATAGAAAGTTTGGTGTGTCCCCTGGGAGGTTTTTTTTGGGAAAATTTTGGTTGGGCCCCCAGGGCAATTTTTATAGATAGTTTTTTGTTCCCCGGGGGGGTATTTTGTTTGGGTGTCCCCAGGGAAGGGGTTTTCGGGTTAAAGGGGTGGTTTCCCCCGGCAGGGGATATATTAAAGGTTTTGGGGGCCCCAGGGTTTATATAGAGATTTGGGTTTGGTGGTTGGGCCCCAGGCTGATATAAGATAGTTAGGTTTCCCCAGGGGATATAGTTAAATTAGGGGGTGTCCCCCGGGAGGGTATAAAGATAGTTGGTGTGTCCCCAAGGGAGGTTTTTAAAAAAGTTAGGTTTTTCCCCCGGGCAGGGATAGAGATAGTTAGGTGTGTCCCCCGGAAAGGGATATAGATAGCTAGGAGTGTCCCCCCGGGAGGTTTTTTAGATAGTTTTTGGTTGGTTTTCCCCCAGGGCAGGTTTTATAGATAGTTAGGGGTTTTTGGCCCCCCGGGGAAAGGGGATAGAAAATAGTTTGGTGGTTCCCCAGGGAGGTATAGAGAAAAGTTTAGGTGTGTCCCCCCGGCAGGATATAGAAGTTAGTTTTTGGGGTTCCCCCCCGGGAGGGATATAGATAGTTAGGGGGTTTTCCCCCAGGCAGGTATAGGATATTTGGTGTGTCCCCAAAGGGGAGGGATAAAAGATAAATTAGGTGTTTCCCCCCGGCAGGATATAGATAGCTAGGAGTGGGCCCCCCCGGGAGGTTTTCCCGATAGTTGGTGGGGGGGTTCCCCCGGCAGGTATAAAAGAAAGTTAGGGTGTGCCCCCGGCAGGGATAGGGGAAAAGTTAGGTGTTCCCCCCGGCCGGTATAAGATAGGTGTTCCCCCCGGCAGGGGATAGGATAGATAGGTGTGTCCCCAGGGAGGGGATAAGATAGTTTAGGTGTGGTTCCCCCCGGAAAGGTTTTAGAAAATATTAGGTGGGCCCCCAGGCAGGGAAAAGAGAAATTAGGTGTCCCCCAGGCAGGGATAAAAGATAGTTAGGGTGGTCCCCCCCGGAGGGATTGAGATTTGCGGGGGGTGTCCCCAGGCAGGTATAGAGGAAAAGTTTTGGTGTGTCCCCCCGGAAGGGGATATAGATGCTAGGTGGGGTTCCCCCGGCAGGGTAATTTTAGTTAGGGGTGGGCCCCCGGGAGGCTTTTAGTTAGGTGGGGGCCCCAGGTTATAGATAGTTAGGGGGGGGTTCCCGGGGAGGTATTTGAGATAGCTAGGGGGGTTTTCCCCAGGCAGGTTTTAAAAGATAGCTAGGTGTGTCCCCCGGCAGGGGATAGGATAGTTAGGTTTTTGTCCCCCGGCAGGTATATAGATATTGGTGTTTTCCCCATGGGGGATATATTGTTAGGTGTGTCCCCCGGAGGTAAAATAGATAGCTTTGGTTTGTCCCCCGGCAAGGGATAAGTTTTGGGGGTGTTTTCCCCGGCAGGCATATAGGGTTTGGTGTGTCCCCAAAAAGATATTTAGGGAAACTGTTTTTCCCCCGGCGGGTATATAGTTAAAGGGGGGTCCCCAGGCAGGGATGGGGAACCAAGGGGGTGGGGCCCCATGGGGTAAATAGTTTTTATGGCCAAAATTAAAAAATACCCAAAAACTTTAAAACTCACCCTGGCTTACTCCTTCCCGGGAACCGAGCGCGCTCATCTTCTTTATCCCAGGAGCTTTTTTTGGGGTGGTGGGGGGGATGGGCATCATGCCGCCAGGCCCCGGACGCTCCCTTGTAGCTCCCGGGGCCCCCCCAGAGTTGTAATTCTGACGGGGGCCGCGGCAGCCCCCTTTGGTATACCTGGCCGGGGGCGGGGGTGTCACGGGTACTATTGGTAAAACGGGGGGCATCGTTCGCCCGGGGGGCCCATCCGACGAGCTGGAGGGCCAGATTCCCCCCGGGGCCATACTTTGCCCCGGGTTTCTCTTGGGGCCATCTGGGGTTATTACCACCTTCCCTTTTCCCTTTTTACATTCTCTGTGGGTTGTGGGGCGGGCCATCTTTTCTATTGGGGACAATTTGGCAAATTTTTTCCCGGGGGGCACACAGGGTTTGCGGCTACCAGGTTGGGGATTTTAATTTCCCAGAAAAAAAAACCAGGGCACATGCCCCTTTTATCCCCGGTTCAGTGCTTTCGCATTTAAAAAGGGTTTTTCCCCCCAACCAAGTACTGACCCCCTTTCGTAAGGGGAGCAAGTTTTCAAAAACCAACTGTGATTCCCGGGAAAATGGAGTGGAGAGAGGGAAAGGGGAGGGGGGGTGAGGAACCCAAAAGGGAGCGCCAAAATTTAAAGTGAATTTTTAAAATACAACTTGGATTCTTACAGCAAGACAAGGTATACCTGCACTGTCGGGAGAATCCTTATCGTAAGCATTTATGTAATGTAAAAAAATCAGCAGCAAGCCAGAACCACACGACACACCCAGCCGGGCCAGACCTGCAAAGGGGACCTGTGCTGTTCATAAATAATCAAATATAAATTTGAATTTGTATCAAAAAGGAACACCTTTTCAAAACGAAATTTAAAAAGTTTTTTCATCGATAAAGCAGGGATTAATAACACAAAGCTAGTTATTCTGTATACAAAAGAAAACCCTATTGACCCGGTCCCTTAAAAGCCCTCTTCTGCCTGTCTCAGTAAAAATGATTCACGCAAGCACCCTTTCAGCTCCGGGGTCGTGCAGGGGAAAAGGCTTTGGGAACCAAGGGGGGGTTGAGAAATCTGTAGCTTCAGGTTTTCACTTTTTTTTAATCACAAAATTTTTGAAAAGTGTTTTAATACCCATTTTGGAGTTCCCCCACGTCAACATTCATGGGGGAAAAAACCCCCTTTAAAGGTTTCCAAAAAAACATTCCTTCCCTGTTTTTGGGATGGGGAGACAAAAAAACCCCGCTGCTGAGTCACGGGGGAGGGGGAGGGGGTCTGGCAGGAGCAGTGGAGGGAAGGGTTACAATGTTTACACAGATAATTTACATTGCCCCAGGGGGTTTCAAATACAAAAAAGGAATTTTCACAGCCCCTTGAAAGCCCTTTCATTTTCCCCGGCTTCAGATAAGAACTGCAAACAGTGCAAGCCCGGCCCAAAACTCCTGGGCGTGTCTAATGTCAATTTTTAAAAAAAAAGGGGGTTTTAAATGCTGAGTTCCAGGCTTTACTTTTTGAAAAAATTTTTTAAAAAATGATTAAAATTTTTTCCCCCTTTTTGGGAAAACCCCCTTTTAAACCTTTTTGGGTTTTAAAAGTCAAACGTTTTTGTTAGCCCTGAAATTTTTGATGGGCCCACAAGGGTCGCTTTAAATAAACCGAGGGGGGTGTTTGGGGTTTTTTAAAGGGACGCGTTTTTCCGGGGGGGAATGCTGTTGGGGCCCTTGTAAACCCTTTTTTTCCCCCCTTTCCAAAAAAATAAAAAAAACCCTCCACCCCTTTTTAAACCCCGGCGTGGAGATATTCGTTTTTTCCCGCCAATTTTTTTAAAATTTTCCCCACGCCCTTATTCCACCCCCCTTTTCTTTTAACGGAACACAAATTTTACAATGTTTTTCCACGAAGATATTTTAAAGACTGGGCCCCCCTAGAAAAATTTAATAAAACGTCCATGTCACATTTATAATATCTGTATATTTCTGGTTCTGGCTCCATTGATCAGGTGTGCCTGCTACCTCTGGAACCTCTATGGCTACTCCTTTGCTGTTCAAACAACCAAGTATTAACAACTTTGGGCGACATGTATGAATCTCGCCGGGTCGGGGCGCACCTTTCCGCCAGTTTTCCGGCGGAATCTGCGCCTGATTTATGTCGGGGCCGGGGACGCGCTCATACATCCTATGTAAAGTCCGCCGCTCCTCGCCTGTGTGTTAGGCGCAGTGTGGGACTGAGTGCGGCGCTGCGCCTATGATTCGGCGCCGGAGGTAGTGTGGTCTTACATGCGGGCAAAAGCTCCTATGGGTTTTCTAATGCAATCTGAAATAAAACTGTACATGGCCGAAATCAAATTATAACACTACAGAAGTTGTACCGATGTGTATATAAAACGAATAATAATATGGGGGTAACGAAAAAAAATATTAAATCAATAAAATCATGTTTATTTCTTTATTTTCGTTAGCCAAGGATCAATAGTATGGGTGCAACGAAAATAAAGAAATAAACATGATTTTATTGATTTAATATTTTTTTTCGTTACCCCCATATTATCATTCGTTTTATATACACATCGGTACAACTTCTGTAGTGTTATAATTTGATTTCGGCCGTGTACAGTTTTATTTCAGATTGCATTAGAAAACCCATAGGAGCGTCGCTCGCTCTCCCATTGGTCCAAATAACGGCGCCTCTTTTAACTTAGCCAATCACAGAGCTCGCTCAGAATTTCTTTTCCCCATAGAACTCTATGAGAAAGTAGCTCGCGCTCTGATTGGCTAAGCTGGACGAGCGCCCGCCGCTTCAACCAATCAGCTCGTTTCTCCATTTTTACTGTATTTTGAACTGTCCCGCCTTTGAATATGATTGGTCAATTTTTCTCCATAGGATATAATGAGACATTGTCGATCCTATTCTGATTGGTCAATTCTCCTCCATAGGTTATAATGGGACATTGTCGCTCCTATTCTGATTGGCTGGTTTATGCCGTCCAAAGAGAAAAGCTTAAAACAATTTGAATTACTGTATTTCCCGGCAATTCCTCTCTTTTGGGCAATTCCCTATGTAGCGCCGGTCTCGGCGACAAACGCGTTGTTCGGGTTTTTAACTGCTTTAATTGTAAAGAAGGGTTCTGCTCTTTATCTGATAATGTTTTACATTTAATAAAAATATTTTTTTTTATTAATACTTCATGCCGCACGGCGCTGAGCGCCGAGATTTCAGAGCGCCCATCTCTCCATAGACTATAATGGGAGAAGTAGCTCGCGCTCTGGTTGGCTGGGATAGCCAAGCCCCCGCTAGCTCAGCCAATGAGCTCTTTTCTGTCTTTTTACTGTATTTTGAATTATCCCGCCGTAGATTCTGATTGGTCTCAACGTCTCCATAGCCTAGCATGGGTCTTTGTCGCTCCTATTCTGATTGGTCAATAATTCTCCCTCGGTTTTAATGGGTCTCTGTCGCTCCTAGTCTGATTGGCTGAGCTAGCCAAGTCCCCGGTAGCTTAACCACTCAGCTCTTTTCTGCATTTTTACTGTATTTTGAACTGTCCCACCTTTGATTCTGATTGGTCAATCCTTCCCCATAGGTTTTAATGGTTCACTGTCGCTCCTATTCTGATTGGCCGGTTTATGCCGACCAATGAGAATAGCTTTCAGAATTTTAATTACTGTATTTCCCGGCAATTTACAATATCATAATTCTGGATATTGCGCCGTTCTAGAGTTTAGGAAAGTGATTTTTTTTTAATTATGTTTATTTTTTACGTTCAGCTCTTTTCTGACACTGTTTTCCGCCTTTATAAAGGCGATTTTTTCGGAATCATACTCCTGCTGCACGGAGCGGAGTGCCGAGATTTCTGTCGCTTTCTTCGATCTGCTTCCTCGCATGTTCCGATCCTGCTTCACTTCGCCTCTGCCGGAGCATTTAGACCAAAAAAAAAACAGGTCTGCCTGTCGGAGCTGCCGAGCGCTGCACTGCGCCTCGCTTTGCCGACTCGCCATCTTAAATGCCTCTGAGTTTTCGAGCGTGCCGCGTCCCGCCCCTGAACGCCTAACCCACTCCCACACAGCGCCCACTGCCCGCCCCTTCATGCGGGGCGCAGCTGAAAGTGGCGAACGCTGCGCCTAACACCGCATCCCCGCGTCCGACAGGCGAAAAGCCCGATCATACATGTGGCCCTTTATGTTGCCTTTATAACTGCATTTGCCATGCCACCAAATAATATTGATTTCATGTACACTTAGGGGCCGTTCACACGGCACAGGACAAATACCGGCCGGTCTGCCGGCCGGTATTTGTCCGGTTTTGCGGCTGTCCCCACGGCCGGGGGGGGGGGGGGGCGGCTTTTCTCCGCGATGAGTGGAGAACAGCCCTCCCCACTCCCATGGAAACCGGACGGAAGAGTTTGCATGTTCAATGTTTTGTCGCCGGTCCGCCGGCGACAAATCCGCCGGGCGGAAAACTCATGCAGTGGGGACTGCTGCACGGGTTTTCCATAGAGCACCATTGTGCTCATTTTCGGCCGGTTTTTCAGGCGGTCTGAAAAACCGCAAACCGGCCGAAAACCCCGTGCCGTGGGGACATGCCCTTAGCTTCCCTTGTATCTATGGCTTGGGAGGGGGCTTCCAGAATATGAACACTTGTTTGTTTTTTGCCCCTCCACCATCTCTGTATCAGTGGGTCGGGAGCGGCCTCTTGGTTATAAGTCTTCCAGATATATCAATAACTACCAGAGGAGGCACTTTTACGTGTTCAAAACATTTGTAAGTTGTTTTGCATACGTTTTATCATCATCATGTTCCAGTGTCTGTAATACTGGGGTCAGGAGTGGCCTCTTGGTTGTAAGTCTTCCAGATATATCAATAACTACTACAGGAGGCACTTTTACGTGTCCAAAACATTTGTATGTTGTTTTGCATACGTTTTTATCATCATCATGTTCCAGTGTCTGTAATACTAGTGTGGGTGGTTCATGAAGCTCAGACAAGATCCATGCTCATCATTCTCTACCCAGTTCTTGTAAGCGTGCACTAAATAGGTGATGAATAATTCATTTGTTACACTCACTTACCAGTGCATTGTCTAAACTGTAATCTAAGGTTTTTCTGATCTTCACCCTTAAAGGGGTTTTGCCACAAAGTAAAATTGACGTGGGAACCTTGCAAATGAAATAACAAACATTTTCACCATTCATTATTATTAAAAATTCTGCACCGTTTTTGTTTTAGCTGCTCCTTTAGTGATCCATTGTTTACAGCTCGTCTCCAAGGGATACGACCAGGGCTGAGAGCTCCTCAGTCCTGGTCGCACATGCTCAGACATCACCTCTCTTCTCAGGCAGCTGCTAAGTGTTCAAAACCCGGGTGCTGTCATTCTACTCCTGTCCTCTGTGCTCCTTAGTAATTAGTTAAACTGTGCAAATAAATTTAAAAAAAAAACCTCAATGAGGTCTGTGCATTGATAAAGAGAAAAAAAACAACACAAGTTTGATTCCTGCAGGGATTTGAACCTAGGACCCTTGTGCTGTGAAGCAAAACCTTTACCACTGAGCTACATTGTAGCTAATGACAGCTCTATACATAAACAGACCTTTCTTTGACTAGAGAGAGGAAAAGCCTGGTGATGTCATCCTGCTGGGTCACATGATATGCAATTCAAACACATCACACACGCCCCCTTCTAAGCACACAGAGCTGAACAGCTGCATACAGGAGGAATGAAATTAGATTGTGGCAACACCCCTTTAAAGGGGTTGTCCAGCTAATAAGTTTATTAGCTGTTGGCCTGTCATTCTCTGACCACACTACTACTAATGTATAAGAGTTATAGCTGCCAAACCGAGACTATTCTGGGAACTACAGTTGAGGGACCTTCTGGTAATATGGTTTGTGTTTCCTTCATAGGGGTAAATCAGTTGTCCGGTAACAAGTTTTATTTTATTTTCAGGATACTGCTGCCCATTAAGAGTATAAAAAAGTTACTCACCTCTTCTCTTATCTCCGATCCAGCAGTGCACTGGTCTTCTGTTTTCTTCCGGTCTTGATTGTAAAGGGACAGCACTACTTCAGTGACTGATTTGCTGCAACGGTCACATTCAATTGACTAACATCACTGTTCGGACCTCTTACTTACAATCAGTGATGTTAGCTAATGGCACCGCTACCACTACAGCCAATCTGCAACTGTAGCGGTGAAGTCCTGTTGGAATTAAGACATCATGAAAACAGAAGACCGGCAGTTGAATCCAAGGTGAGAGGAGAGGTGAGTATAACTTTTTTATTTTTAATGGACAGCAGTATGCATTCATACATTGCATGCATACATTAGTAATAGTGTTGTCAGTAGCGGACCCAAGTGCCATCATTGGGAGAGTGGTCAGAGAGCAAAAGGCCAAAAGACAAGACGTGAGTGTATCCAAAAAAGGAAAGAAGGACTAGAGCCAGGAGTAGGATATCAGATACTAGACAGCAATCCAAAAGGCAAGGCAGTGGCAGTATATATAGAACAAAGCCAAAGTCAGGATCAGGGTCAATCAAGAGCCAAAACTAGGCACTATAGTACAAAAAGTAAGAGCCAGAACACGATATAGACCACAAAAGAGACAAAAATTATCCGCACCTACAAACTGTGTAAAATAAATTGTGCAGGTTGCTGTGACTTCAATACCAATGCAAATCCCAAAAAATCGAACATAGCGGCACACTGCAAATGCCAGAATACAGACATACATTGACTGTATGAATTATTTTTAAATGCATAACTGCTATATCTAAGGTTCTTAGCACACATTTTGATCAAAATGTGACAGCTCGTCCACCAACAGCTTGGTGAGCTCAGATGGATACCTATGCTACACAGATTTACGGCATTTCATTCCTGAACCGAGCCACTATTCAGTGCAAGCTAGTTCTAGCTATATTACGTTCTGATTAATGAACCTCAATCAGCAGACAAGGCGTGGTAGGATCATTCCCTTTTACATAGGCCTTCAGCTGCCTTATCATCAACAGACTGGAGATGAGCTTCTTGACATCGTGTATCCAGCTTGGTCATTAAGAGGAGTTAACTAATAAACTGTACAACTAGATGATCTGACAACAGATGATGAATGAGCAAAGAACACCTTGCTGCGGAGGTAAAGGAATATAAAGGGTCATCCTGTCAGTGGTCTCTCAGGAGTAATTGGTCAAGACAAGAATATAATTTGGGTAAATTACCTACTGGATCCTGAGGAAATGAGTCATTGGTATAGAAGGACCTGAAAAACGCATCTGCCCTAAGTTTCTTCTCTGTTGGGTGACAAGGGATAAAGTCAAATCATGAGAAGAAAAAGGTTCAACATCACTGTGTTGCGTTCAATTTGTAGGCAGACTAGAGATACAGTATCTCCCAAAAGTGAGTACACCCCTCACATTTTTGGAAATATTGTATTATAGCTTTTAATGGGACAACACTGAATATATAACACTTCGATACAATATAAAGTAGTCAGTGTATAACTTGTATAACTGTGTAAATTTTGTGCACCCTCAAAGTAACTCAGCACACAGCCATCAATGTCTAAATCGCTGCCATCAAAAGGGAACCCCTAAGAGAAAATGGACAAATTGTGCCCAAAATGTCAATATTTTCTGTGGCCACCATTATTTTCCAGCACTGCCTTAACTCCCTTGGGCATGGAGCTCACTAGAACTTCACAGGTTGCAGCCACTGCAAACCTCTTCCACTCCTCCCTGACAACATCACGGAGCTGGTAGATGTTAGTAATTTGGTACAGAAACCTTTGTTTGCAATTATAGATGTCAGATGTTTGATGTACTTCTTGACCAAGTTTGCACAAACTGCAGCAGGGATTTTGACCCACTACTCCATACAGATCTTCTCCAGATCTTTCAGGTTTTGGGGCTGTCGCTTGGCTACAATGAGTTTTAGCTCCCTCCAAAGATTTTCGATTGGGTTCAGGTCTGGAGACTGGATAGGCCACTCCAGAACCTTGAAATGCTTCTTACGAAGCCACTCCTTAGTTACCCTTGCTGTGTGTTTTGGTTCATTGTCCTGCTGAAGATCCAGCCACGAACTACTACAATACGGTTCAGTCGTCCTGTCCCCTTTTGCAGAAAAACACCCCCAAAGTATGATGTTTCCACCCCCATGCTTTTCAGTAGGGACAGTGTTCGTGGGGCTGTACTCATCCTTCTTCTTCCTCCAAACACGGCAAGTTGAGTTGATATCAAAAGGTTCTGTTTTAGTCCCATCTAACCACATGACCTTCTCCTATGCCTCTTCTGGATCATCCAGATGGTCATTGTCGAATTTCAAATGTGCTTTGATTTGTGCTGGTGTGAGCAGGGGGACCTTTTGTGTTCTGCAGGATTTTAATCCATGACAACGTAGTGTGTTACTAACGGTAATCATTGATACTGTGGACCCAGCTCTATTCAAGTCATTGACCAGGTCCTCCCGTGTAGTTCTGGGCTGATTCCTGACCTTTCTCAAAATCAACCTTACCCCACAAGGCGAGATATTGCATGAAGCCTCAAACCAAGGAAGACCGTTATCTTGTGTTTCTTCCATTCTCTAATAATTGCGGCAAAAGTTGATGCATTCTCACCGAGTTGCGTCCAAATTGTCCTGTAGCCCATCCTAGTCTTATGCAGGTCTACAATTTTGTCCCTGGTGTCCTTTGGCCTTGACCATGGTGGAGAGGTTGGAGTGTGATTGAGTCTGTGGACAGGTGTCTTTTATACAGGTAACAAGTTCAAACAGGTGGAATTAATACAGGTAATGAGTGCAGAGTAACAGGCCTGTGAGAGACAGCATTCTTGCTGGTTGGTAGGTGATCAAATACTTCATGCAGTAAAATGAAAATTAACTATTTAAAGATCATACAATGTGATTTTCTAGATTTTTTTTAGATTCTGTATCTCACAGTTGTACCTATGATACAAATTACAGACCTCGCCATTCTTTTTAGGTGGGAAAACTATCAAAATCACCAGTGTACCAAATACTTATTTTCCCCAATATATCTGGCACTCATCTGATGGTGGGAATGTACTCAAGATCCCCCCCATCAATTGTAGTAAGACTACGTAGATCGACATATTAGAAGTGCTCAACTCATATTTGTTATACTCATATTAAAGGGGTGTTCCCACTATAGTCTTTGTTGGCATATCGATAGGATATGCCATCAAAGTCTGATTAGTGTAAGCCTGACCCCTGGGACCTGCACCTCTCTTGGGAACAGGCCAGCACTGGAGAACCAGTTGTACTCTATGGGCGTTCTGAGTACAGACAATCAGTGTGTTCGGCTATACTTACTTAAAACAGAGTTGTTCGCAAATGTGACCGGCTCTCTTTTCTAATTTTTGGGGTCCCGTTTCTGACATAGGTGCAGGTCCTGAAGGTGGAGCTTGCACTTACCAGACTTTGATGGCATCTCCTATCAATACACCATTAAAGTCTATGGTGAGAACATCCCTTTAAAAGGGTTTTGCCAGGAAGTGAGTTCCTTACCTCTTATCTGCTCAGGAGAGAAGATAAACTCAGCATGCAGCATCATAGGGGGGAGAGGGAGGCGGGTGAGCAGAGAGTGAGGAAGCAGGGAGCGTCTGCAATGTTCACTCAAATAATTACATTACAACCAGTGGATTCTCTATACAGCAGACAGCCTCATACACTGCACATTTCTCCCCTGTCCCTCCAAAGCTCGTTCCGTGGCCAGATCAGCTCCTGTCAGTGTCCTGGTTGTGTCTAATGTAAACTGTCAGGAAACTAAGGGCATCTTAGTCAGGCTGTAGCTCTCACAGGCTTCACTTTTTTTAATGACATATATTTAGAAAAGTGATAAAATACCCATTTTGGAGGATCCCACGTCAACATTACATCGTGGCAAAACCCCTTTAAGCTGGACGTACACAAAGCTGTCTTTCCAGGAATGATCAGAACTGGAAATTATGTGCACTTTTGTTACTGCAGTACTTCGGTGTAAAGTTCAGACATGCTGATAATACATTTTTGAGGACATATTTAACACCATATGTCATATATAACTTAACTGTTCATTCAAGCATTAACACAAGTCAGAATTATTGCAGACAGGACATGTTGCAGAGTGTCTAAACCTTTGCTTGCCACATTGCTTATTTCTGTTCGCTTAAGGCTCACACACATCTGCGTACCTGATGCTGAAGCTTTCTGCATTCATGGAGTCTTTATTTTATGCACAGACTCAATACATAATATTGGCCCTTATTATAATGTCTATCTAGAGTCCTGCTGCTGAAGGCATCTTGCTTGGAAGGGCTCTTACTACCGGCACGAGCAGCACAAGAACCTCTATAGACATGGATGTAACTATGGTTGTAGCAGCCATAAGAGCTGCTTTGAGGCCTTGAGATTGAAGGGGCTCAGTCAGGTGAAAGAACATTGTACCTTTTTAGGTGTAATTCTAGGGTAGAGAAGCATCACAGAAACAACTGGTGTCGTTCAACAGGTTTATTGAGTCTATTATGAAGAACATGATGATCTTTTGGAGCCTTGACTTCTGAACAGTGACGTGGGGTAATGTAATGTGGCTGCAGCAGTGACGTTCCGTTGTGCTCGAAGTCAGCAGAAGACCATCAAAGAAGACTGGGAGGTGAATCGCTGGAACACATGAGGGTTACGAGGTGAGTTTGTTTTGTTTTTTTATGTCCTTCCAGCCTCTCCACTGTAGTTAAACTTAAAAAGCGAGTTGGACAACCCCTTCAATCTTTACTCTGACTATGGAGCTCTATCCTACTAAATTTTAAGTCTTTGGGTATGTTCACACGGGGTAATTTCGTTGCACATTTTGTCGCGTATTTGCGCTCTAATACGGGCGATAAGCGCGCCAAAATTACGGTAATCCATAGTTCTCATAGAGAACTATGGATTACGCCTCCTCTCCCCGCTCATACAATACGATCATATTGTACGCACGGGGAGATAAGTGACATGTCAATTGCTTGCAGCGAATACGTGCCACGGAACGTGCTGTACTGTACGTGCCGCAGTACATCGGGTGAACATACCCTTTTGGTAGAGGGCAGTAGCCTACTTCTGTTCCTGTGGTTTGTCTCTCTTCCACAGGACGCTTTTGTTTAAATCCCTGGAGTCTATTCGGAGACCCCACCATTGGCAGTATTTAGACCCTCTCTTCTGCACTCTCAACTTTTTAACACTCTGTTCCAGTCTTCTCCAGAGAGTTCAATCTTGTCTGTAGTGCAATCTCACTGACTGCAGTCACACCGGACAGAATGGATCCAGGGAGAGCCTTTATTTGGTCTTCCTTCTCCAGTGTAATGGCTTCCTTAAAGGGGTTGTCACTACATTGATTCCTCTTACCTCAGTCCTGTTTTCTTGGTTTCATTTATAATTCAGGGGCATGTTAACTGATTTTACTGGCTTCTACAAGGCTGCAGTGACAAGACACCAGGTCTGTAGCTATAACGACCAGCGCTGGCAGCCTATTTGGAGAAATTGACCAGGTCTGTACCTATAGTGACCCGAAGAGCTGATGCAGCTCATACAAGCGGGTATATCTAGGAATAGGTAGGATACTGTTAATGGACAAATATTGCAAAGTTACTTGTTTTTGCAAGATCTTTAACAGAAAAAAGCAATCCTTGAAGTGAGACAACCCCTTTAAGAATATGGTGCAGTGTTGGGTGTTGCCCCAGCTTCACCATCTCTAGTGTGCGCTTAAGCGGCTCGCACTTCAACCCCAGCAGGAATTGATCACGCAGAAGTAATTCCACATTTACGAATGCCATTATCTCCTATAGGCCATCTGCTTACTGTAACAGGGTTTCAATCACTTGTTGGTACTGGGCAAGAAGCACTTTCTGAGCACTGTTTCAGTAGATAGATGCCCTGAGATGTCTTCTAGAAGTCTCATGATCTGCTTGAATATTCCTCTCTGTTCGGCTGGTCTCAACATGATCAGCTGTCTGGCCTCCCCTTCCAGAGTGCTTAAAGAGGTTTTATTGTTTCATCATTTGGCAGCAGTTTATACTGGTTGCTAAGGGAAGCTTATGAAATGGAGGAGGGTGTTTCACTCTGCAGACATGCCCCAAAGTGTGCACGTGAGAATTCATTCTGTGTGAGGTGGTGGAGGAGAGAAGTTCTCAGCTGTCGGAGACTAAGGTATCATTTGAAGTGACTCTCTCTCCTCTCTTTCTCTCTCCGCTCCCATGCACAGCTACTCCAAGCTTAGATTTTTCATCCCCACCTGTTGAACTATGATCTTTGAAATGAGAAAACCCCTTTAATACTAGTTCAATCCTCAAGTGCGGTGCTATATCACACAGGCAGGCAACACCTTCCAGTGTTTCTTTTCAGTCTTCCTACAGTATGTTGTTTCCATGAAACCAGGGAGGGTAAATTTAACAGAACATTCACCAGGACTGCTGCAGACATCTGCCCTCCTGAGCAATTCGACTCTGGCTTTGTTCTGTCTGTCGCCATCCTGCCAACTAAGCCGTGTATAGGTCCAGGGTACATGTCTGAGTGCATTAGCGTTTTTTCACCATGCTGTTACACTGACCCACAAGCATTTTGCAGTCACTGTGTCTCTTGAGGCTGTGGGTGGTTCTGCAGTATTTTAACTTCAAGCCATTACTCTGATAATGTAGGAGATGCTGTCTCTAAAAAGATTACAGATAAAACCATACTTTTTAGTCCTCACATCATGTGCACCTTTTGTTTAATGAAGTTAATCTTGTTAGATATAAGTAATTTAAGAGTTCAATCTGTCCCTGGGGTTACGTCACTACCTGCTCTCAGATAACATCACTGCTGCAGATGTCCGTCAGGTATGCAGGTTATCATAGAAACCTGTATATACTCAGAGAGCTCATAAAATCTCTCTTATCTCATGACTAAAGTAAACTCTGTTGACCAATGTCTTTAGAAAAAGTCTTCATTTAACTTTCCCTTTATGTTGAAAGCTAATCTTTGTAGTGAGAAAACCCCATAAAGTAAAACTTTAAGAACAGAGAATGTCTTGTTAATCATGGTACTGCTGTCTCTTATATCTGTACTCCAGGAGGGCCTCAGATCTATCCTGACATGGTCTTTGGCATCACACCTGTGGGACGGGTCTCCTTCTCTGTCCACATATCGCTCTCCTGGGTCCTCGCTTCTCTTTCTCTGGTGCTGGTATCTCCTGGTTTTCCGCTTTGTTCACCTGTAGCAACCATTTTCTTGCCATCTCTTATTACCTGGTACACTCATCACTCTCTACCCCTCTTTCTGGGGTGACTCCGTCTCTCCTCTTCTCCTGCCGGTGTCCTGTCTCCTCCTGCTGTAAGGAGGATGAATTGCCGGCTCAAGCCTTTAAAAGGGAATGTCGAGCTTTGTGCTTTGCGTTATGCTGTGGGTTTTTGATATATAGCCCCATTTTCCATTACTTTCATCCCTTTAATTACTGATGCCACTTTTTTACTTGTTTGACATTAAATGTTGGGGGTCCATCTCATTCTGCTTTGGGCACCTATGACTCTTAGCTCCACTTCTGTCTGTAGCCGCATCTACAGTGGCTGTGACCCTGCGGCCTAAACCCCCGATACTGTATTTATGATGTAAAGACATCTTCCCCTCCTGTGCTGTTATTCACCGTTACCCTGCAGTTCAGTTATGTGCCTGTGAATCATTTCTTTGAGGAGGGTTTTATAGGGGAGCACTGAATTATTGTTGTAAGGTTCTTATTGATTCACTGCAGCGAAAGCAGGAGAAAAGCTTTTAATTTCATCTGAAGGCAGCAGAAATCAATGAGTCATTGGCAGGTCATGTTGGCTGCTCTCTGCTGTGTAATCAGAGGTGTGAGCATATAACACAAGGTGCGGGGAGGCTGTAGTATCACTCGGGCACCTCCGCTCATGCTCGGCTGCAGTCTTTAGCCCTTTAGGTATTACTTTGAGGCAAGGTTTACACATAGACATTGAATGTGGTTGACATTGACATCAAGAAAGGCATAAAAAAATCCTTGAGTTTCACCAAGAAATCCTGCAGCGGGGAATGTATTACCTCCAGCTCATGTAGCGGCTGATATCTGCCCCTTTCTCACCCTCAGCTGGCACTGGTGTCATACTTGTAATGCCGGGCTGATCTGCTTGGCTTATCGGAGAAATCTATCTGTAAAAACAACCGTAATCCTACATATAGAGCTGTGCAAAGTAGTGAATTTGACCTATTTTAGCAGCGCAAAGTGGCATCCCACAGTGACAATAGGCAGTCTATTCTGCAGTGGGAAGGACATGCAGAGCAATACCCTACATAGCACTTTTATACTGTCTTCAGTGTTTATTCTGGAGATTCAGCACAGTATAGTGAGGATGAACCTCTATGTACAGTAAATGCATATGTGTTTCATCCAGCGTTATTCTTAGGCTATGTTCACACGGCGTAATTGCGGCACGTATTTTGCCACGTATTTGCGCTTTAATACAGGCGAGATGCGCGCTGCAATTACGGTAATCCATCGCTCTCATAGAGAATTATGGATTACGCCTCCTCTCCCCACTCGTATAATACGACTGTATTGTACCCACGGGGAGATGGGTGACATGGCACTTATTCCTGGCACTTCCGCGCTGCGAGTAATGCATGTCTATGGGGCCAGCAGTCTGCCCCCCCCTGCCTTGGGAGTATGCGCTGATCAGCGCGAGCTCCCGAATAAAACAATGTATTGTGGCACATACTGTACGAGTTGCAATAAATTGTGTGAACATACCCTTACTTCACATGTATGGAAGCAGCACGCTTTCCTCTTTTGGTGATGGTCACTTTCACCAACTATATTTTATTTAAATATAAGAATCAGTCAGCTTACCACTCCAAAAGATAGGTAAAGCAAAAGCTACTGCATGGAAAAAAAACCTCCCAAGGAAAGTGTCACCATGGACTACATTTTATTGGTATAAAAACAGAGGTAGCTACTGTATGTGTCACGGATGTAGGTGAATTCATTGAACGACCGCAAGCGATGGTGTAAGCCACGCCAGGAAGTGGAGTCTAAGTAGCCCCCGGTGTTCACCAGAGCCCGCTGCAAAGCGGAATGGACTTGCTGCGGCAGCAAACGACAAGGTCGCTACCTCTGACGTGACTTGCTTGCGGTGGCGGCGGGGCTGCAGCGCGGTACAGAATCGTAAGACGGGGGCATAGTCGGCGACAGGTGGTAAGGTCACGGCAGGCAATGTGGTCACAAAATGATAGCAGGAACGACTGGTACACAGGTAGACAAAACTCTCCAACACTCTTCTCACGGGTGCCCCTGCGACCTTCGCTCCGGGTTGCAGGCGCATCCGTATCCCGCTGGCGAGCGGCGCCACGACCCACGTCGTGTCATAGGTGTGCTCGCTCCACTGCCCAGTCTCTGCCTTACTTACCCAGTCGCGCTTCTGTCGATGTCTCTGTCTCACCACTCCCTAGGGCGCGCGCGTGCCGGCAGTATTAGATTTAAAGTCCCAGCGAACCAGTAATTTCCTATTGCCGGACGCTGCCCCTATTTAAGCCTGCCCCTTCCTGATCCCCTTGCCGGATCTTTAGTGCCCTATTGCCTACTGTAAAGCATTCCTTATGTCTCCTCTGATATATTGTGTACCGTACCATTTGCCTCCGTCCCTCGACCATGAACCATTGCCGCCTGTCCTGACCTTACCGCCTGTCCCCGACTCTGAATTTGCATTACGATTTTGTACCACGCTACACCTCGGCTGCAGGAAGTCCATCCCGCTTTGCGGTGGGCTCTGGTGAATACTGGGACCTACTTAGCTTCCGCTCCCTTGTGTGGCTCATACCATCGCTTGTGGTGGTCCAGAGTATCCACTACTGCTGACTGTTACAACTCTTTGAAGTGCACTATAGAACACCAATACTCTATACATCTCTACTGCCATGAGCTCTTCTTCAGGAATTATCTGGTGTTGGGGATGGTCTCACACATCTCTGCTGCCATGAGCTCTTCTTCAGGAATTATCTGGTGTTGGGGATGGTCTCACACATCTCTGCTGCCATGAGCTCTTCTTCAGGAATTTTCTGGTGTTGGGGATGGTCTCACACATCTCTGCTGCCATGAGCTCTTCTTCAGGATGTTTCTGGGGTATGGGATGGTCTCACAAGTATCTGCTGCCATGAGCTCTTCTTCAGGAATTATCTGGGATTGAGGATGGCCTCACACATCTCTGCTGCCAGGAGCTCTTTTTCAGGAATTATCTGGGATTGAGGATGGCCTCACAAGTATCTGCTGCCATGAGCTCTTCTTCAGGATGTTTCTGGGGTACGGAATGGTCTCACAAGTATCTGCTGCCATGAGCTCTTCTTCAGGAATTATCTGGGATTGAGGATGGCCTCACACATCTCTACTGCCACGAGCTCTTCTTCAGGAATTATCTGGGGTTGGGGATGGTCTCACACATCTCTACTGCCATGAGCTCTTCTTCAGGATGTTTCTGGGGTTGGGGATGGTCTCACACATCTCTGCTGCCATGAGCTCTTCTTCAGGATGTTTCGGGGGTTGGGGATGGTCTCACACATCTCTGCTGCCATGAGCTCTTGCTCTTCTTCAGGAATTATCTGATGTTGGGGATGGTCTCACAAGTATCTGCTGCCATGAGCTATTCTTCAGGATGTTTCTGGGGTACGGAATGGTCTCACAAGTATCTGCTGCCATGAGCTCTTCTTCAGGAATTATCTGGGATTGAGGATGGCCTCACACATCTCTACTGCCATGAGCTCTTCTTCGGGAATTATCTGGGGTTGGGGATGGTCTCACACATCTCTGCTGCCATGAGCTCTTCTTCAGGATATTTCTGGGGTTGGGGATGGTCTCACACATCTCTGCTGCCATGAGCTCTTCTTCAGGATGTTTGTCTGGGTGGATGGTCTCACAATCTCTGCTGCCATGAGCTCTTCTCTCTTCAGGAATTATCTGGTGTTGGGGATGGCCTCACACATCTCTGCTGCCATGAGCTCTTCTTCAGGATATATCTGGTGTTGGGGATGGCCTCACACATCTCTGCTGCCATGAGCTCTTTTTCAGGAATGATCTGGGTTTGGGAATGGTCACACACATATTTACACTTCTAAAAGCTCTGGCTTCGGGGTTATCCAGGGTTGTGGATGGTCACACACATCTCTGTACTGCCATGAACTATTCCTCTGGAGTTATCTCTGCTGTCATAAGCTCTTCCCTTTGGGTCACCCAGGGTTGATACCAGTCACTGGCTCATGTACTGCACTCCAGACTTTGTGCCTATCTAGTAGTGTCCTATAGTGAGTGGCCACCTGCTGTATAACATCCAGCTGTTGTGTGGCATTAGTAATTATCATCAGCAGTGGTTATATAACTGCATAGTCTTTCCAGCCCTCTTGCTGTCATTCCATCTTATGACCACGGCTCGGTTGAAGATAGAGAGCAGCCTCTGTTATCAGCTCCTGTCATTTTCTTCTGCCTCAAAGATCTTTTTATTCCCCTTTCACTGCAAACACTGTAAAAATGGCTTTAATTACATGGCCGATCGTTTGGCAGAAGAGTGTGATGTGTAAATGTGGCAGTGATTAAAATGTCGACAATTACATCCTGTGATTCAGGAAAATGTGTCAGAACAGCAGAATTAGGAAATGCCTTAAGGAGAAGCTCTATTCATTGTCAGTCAGTGATGGAGGAATCTGGGACATGTGAGATGTGAGCGGCTGAAGCCAGAAAATGAGAGTGTGCTCTGCAGCATCCACTCCCTCCACCCAGCTGCATCTCAGCTGTAGCTTTTTTGCTGATTATTTCTGTGGTATTAGTCTTGGTCTTGTGGTATTGGGTTTGTCCCCATGGCATGGTTTATTGGTCGGGTTGTCAGACTGTTTGCGGTTTTAGAAACCATTTGAAAACCGACATGCAGCGCTCCCACATAGACTTTAAAGGGGTTGTCTCACTACAATGATTCATCTTACCTCAGTCTTGGTTTCTTTTTGAATTCATGGGCGTGTTTACTGACTTCCACTAGACTGCAGTAGAAGCCAGGTCTGTAGCTATAGCAACCAGTGCTGGAAGCCTATCAGGATAGATCAAACAGGTCTGTAGCTATAGTGACCTGAGGAGCTTATGCAGCCCATACAAAGGGGGATCTCAGAATAGGTAGGACGCTGCAAATGGACACATATTGCAAAGTGACTTGTTTTTGCAAGATCTTTAACATAAAAAGCAATCCTTGTAGTGAGACAACCCCTTTAATAGAAAATCCGTGCAGCAGTCCACAGTGAACAGATTTTCTGCCGGCCTTTTTTTTCAGTGCTCGGAAAAACTTAAAACATGTTCATTCTTCTGCTCAGTTTCTAATGTTGAAGTCAATGGGAACCGTGCAGAAAATGAGTGAATGGTTTTTGTTCTGGTTTTTTGTGCAGTTTTCATCTTCCAGACAATAAAGTGGGGAATGATGCACTACAGTCCCACACAATCCATAGGAAAAAACCTAATATATAATAATATATAAAATATTATAAAATATAAAAAATATATATTATATATATATATATATATATAATATATATAATATATAATATATAATAATATATATATCTATATATATATCTATATATATATTGTGTATATATTATATATATATATATTATATATTATATACACACACACAACACACACACAAATATATAACACACAATACTGTAAATACACACAAAACAACAAAATATATACACACCACACAGTATACATAAATCTCATACAAATGCAAAAATAAATGTGTCTATAGTGTAAAATATATATATTATATATAATTATAATATATATATATATAATATATATTTTATATCCGTTTTTCTTGGTTTTCACTTTGAATTCAGGGGCGTGTTTACTGGGTTCTACTAGGGTGCAAATAGAAGCCTGGTCTGTTTGCTAAAAGCAACCAGTGCTGACAGCCTATCAAGAGATTGAACAAGTTTTGTATCTATAGTGACCTGAGGAGCTTATGCAAACCCATACAAAAAGGGATATCTAGGAAATGGGTAGGACACTGATAATTTGGACATAAATTTTGCAAAGTGAGTTGTTTTGCAAGATCTTTAACATAAAAAGCAATCCTTGTAGTGAGACAACCTCTTTAACAACTGATTAGAAGATGCGTACTGTATGGTCTACACCGCATATTTTTATTAAGGTCAATGGGGATGGTTTTACTTTCGGTTTTAGATGAGTATTTCAAATCATAATCCGCGTGGATTCTGACTTTAAATACTGGTCGTGTGAACGAGGGTGATTTAACACAAAGCTTTTTTTTTCAGTCAGTTTTTGAGAACAAGCCAGGATAGATTCAAAAGGAATGACAAATATACAGGAAAGTTTTGTTTTATTTATTGCTAGATCAAATACTGGTTTTGGCTCAAAATACTGAACTGCATTGTTCTTGCAAAAGAAAGTACCCTCACGGAGCAAAACCAGCTTTTTACTAACGAAACTTTAGTTTTTATTTGACAACCAACGGTGGTAGTAGAAGTCAACATGAACCCCGCAGTGTAACTGAGGTGGCAGCCTTCATATGGAAGTCCCCAGAAACAACAAAACATTTAAAGGGGTTTTCTCATCACAATTCGCCGCGAGTAATTGACATGTCACTTATTCCCCGCGCGTACAATACGATTGTATTGTACGAGCGGGGAGAGGAGGCGAAATCCTTAGTTACCGTAATTGTGGCACACATCTCACCCATATTAAAGCGCACATACGCTGCGAAATGCCTGCCAAAATTATGCCGTGTGAACATACCCTTACCCACAATTATGGGGTGTCTTTCCTTCCAGGTCTCTGTGTCCCTTGGTTCCCCTGTTATGCCTGTTAAAAATTAATTACCAATTGGGGGGGTGTCCCTGCAAAGGCTGGCATTGTCTGTTTACTGTCAGGGACACTTCTCCAATTGGCCACACCCTATTGACAGTTAGTAATACGTTTCTAGAAGGAACGTTTGTACAACACAGAGATATAAGAGACGATGCTCCAGAACACAAGTTATTATTAAAATAGACGTATTGTGAGTTGTGAACTCTGTGGATCTGACTTATTTTTCATTGCCCAGGACACTGCCTCCATTAGCTTATCTTCTTATCATAACATATTCTGGTGCCGTCTCTTCCCTCACCCTGCCATCTACAGAATGTAAAAGAGAGGAAAGAAAGAGTCATTGATCAGATGAGGCCACCTTCCTGCGTTGTCTATGGTCCAGTTCTGATGTTAATGGGCACACTGTAGCTGCTTTCAGCAATAGACAGGTGTCAGTAAGAACACTTTGACCACTTTGTCTCTTCACAGCCCCATATGCAGCAAAGAGCACTGCCCTGTGAGTGCCGACACCTTTCTATCATATTCTGCTTTAGAGGGGTTTCCTTACCACATTGATTATCTGTTAACATGTAGAGAAATACAAATGAAAACTATAACCAAATACAATGATGTTCTGCTTTTGCTTTGTTCAAGAGACAGAGGAGATTTTATTTGCTGCTGTATACTCAAGTTTATCTAGGTTACTGACCACCACTTTCAGCTCTCTCTTTCTTCTCTTATTGCTTCAAGCTGCCATCCAACCATGGTGAGTCAGTCCCTGCTGAGTGCTCTGTCTAGCACAATAGCTTGTTTACCTAAGTTAGTGACAAACTTTAATCCTCAGAGCTCTGTAGCCTTATGCACTACAGATTATAAACCTCCGGCACTCATGTCACTTTAACAGGAATAGCTATTAATAGAAGAGCTGATTTGCCAGTCACTGCTATAGAACCACCCACAGCCTAACCAGAAAGTGTGAGTCTGAAGCTGGTTGTGACTCTGTGAAACAACATGGTAAGCCAGACACTATTTCAGCAATTTGTACTCCTGTAGCTCAGACCAGTCAGCCTAACCTTTGATTCTTACAGATATTATTGGACTTTGGACGCCCAGCATATATGTTGATGGTTCATTGGTCATCCAAGCCATCTTAATTTCACTATTCCCAAAGTTGCTTGCACGGCTGTGGAGTCGGAGCCTATTTTGCAGGAGTCGGAGTCGTCATAAAAGGGACCGACTCCAACTCCCAAAACATAGAATAAGTTGGTCCAGTTAGTTCGATGCAAAGAGCAAGAGGCATTGGGTCCGGCCGGTGCTACTGCTCCCATATCTTCAGCCTCATCACATGAGGAGTGTAATTGATGACATGGAGCAGGCAAAGCGCTACCGCAGGGGAAAAGATTCTGCTCCCATAGCAAACAGATTTCAGCAACATTTTTCACCTGCTTTCAAAGAAGTAGAAGAGTCCAACCATTCATCAAAAGTGACTGTGGCTGAGACAATTCCTTTATACCCTGACATTGTTAGAGATGTTGCCCCTGTGGTCACACCCGCTTTCCCCCAACCCAAGTTAGGTCATGTGAGGTCATTTATGCAGGATCTGATGGAGGCAATACTATTTCTCAGAACAAATTCAGAGACTTCACAAATGTTCCTGCAGTGTTTTGCATATTTACAATTTTTTTTGTGTTCCAAAGGCATATCCAATAAATATATTTGACACTGACAAGCAAAATGGTAACATTGTTTTGAACTTGTCACTTTCAGGCTCCATATCTCTCCATCCACTACAGCTTTGTACATGAGGCTACTGTAATTTTATATACAGTCATCTTACCTATCTTATACATAAATGTGACTTGCAAGTATTTGGCATCTGCTTAGTTCTGTAGATTCTTTCCTGTAACTGCATGGTTACCGTTTTGCGCCTAAAAATCAAAATGTTAATTTTTATTATTTTGTTAGTATTTGGGAAATCCACCTTTGGTTTTCAGCTCTGCCTGAATCCTTCTGGGCTCTGGATCAGATTTAAGCATATCTTGACCAAAACCTGATTTCAGATCTCTTCTACACATTCCCAATGTTGGTGCAGACAGGACTTGGATATAAATACAACTTTTTCTTCAACTCTACCCACAAGTGTTCAAAAGATCAAAACATTGTTACCATTTTGCTTGTCATGTCTGTTCTATCTAAATAAACTTTGATTATTGTATCATAAGGTTATAAACAGCCTGATTTACCATTTTACTACAGTAAAGTTTTCACTTAAACATGCGCCATGTATGAGGGAGTCGGGAGTCGGAGGTTTGGGAAATTGAGGAGTCGGAGTTGGGGCTTTGGCTTGCTGACTCCACAGCCCTGGCTCGGATCCTTATGTTTGGCATTTTTCCTTCTTCCCACACATCAAGTACAAGAACTGACTTCTCTTGCTGCCCAGTATATCATACCCCTTGACAGGTGTCACTGTGACGTGATAACCCTGTGTTCTTTACCTCACCTGGTTGTAATGTTATGGCAGATCTGTGTATATCATATAAGCACACACGTATTCCGTCTCTACAGAAGTATTATGTGTCTCTGTCATCCACTAAGCAATGCAGGAATCCTTCATTTCATGCTATGGAACAGACTTTATTTGCTTGCGCAGCTCTTCTTGTCACTCTTCCAGATAAGGCATTGTCGTTCTTCGATAGTTACCATGGGAAACAAGTTGCTGCCAGAATCTGTGTCATTCACTCTGTCACGTGGGTTTACTTATGGTCCAGAGGAAGCCGAGCCTGGTTAATAATCAGGCACCTCTACATTTTTGGGAATGATGCCTCTAATGTGAATGGACAACTCCCAGGAGCTGGCTGTAGGTACTGCTCACCCCAGCCCTCTATGAGGCCTGACAGAGATAGGGCATCTGTCATCAATGTTATCTCTGTCTATTGTGAGGGGGCAATCCTCAGAAGAACATACGGGAATGGCTTATAGTTACACTTCCTAATTATCTGATCTGTCTTTTTTCCTATTTTTTTTTTTTTTTTTTTTTTTGTGTTTTGCTTATTGTGAGCTCAGAGCAGCTTCCAGGGATTAGCTGCAACAGAACTTCCAGAAGCTGCAGTTCCTGAGAATAGATCTGTCATCAGAGGGAGTGAGGTTATCAGGCCGTGCAGACATGGCTCTTATTATAGCCGCACCGCAGCTTTTATCTGAGCAGGGCGGCCGCAGGATCACACAGAGCTGTAAATCCACCAAATACAGAGAGAACTTTCCTTCCATCTCCTTGTTCTGCTAATCAAAGGCCCAAGTCACTTACTGTGCTTGGAGGAATCATCACTTTGATTCTTAATGTGTTCAGTAATGAATAAAATAACCAGTGCGGGCGGTGCTTTTCTCTCCATCCTGCTAATGCACAGGACCATACTAACCAAACTTTTCTACCATACACTATATACACTTTGTTTGCCCTAAAAATGGGGCTAAAACTTTAGTGTGTCTTATAGTCCGAAGGTTAAAGGGGTTGTCTCACTAGAAGGATGAAAGTGTTATACCTGTTCCAGCTATATTACCCCCAGAAAAGCCATAGCTTCGCTCGGTTCAGTCAGCTTCCGAACCGCCTTTCCCGCATTACAAACAAGGTTTATTTATATACATATATATATACATAATATATATATATAATATATACATATATATATATATACATATATATATACATATATATATATACTATATATCATAAATATATATACAAATATATAGATATATATATTACATATATATATATACATATATATACAATATAGTAATATATAACATATATATATATAACATTATATATATATACATATATAATATATATATATATTAAATATATACATAATATAGATAATTTATATACATAGATATATATACATATATATATAGGATATAGATATAATATATACATATATATATATATGACATAGATATATATAATATACAATATATATATAGTTATAATCATATATATATATATATACATATATATATATATATACATATATACATATATATATACATATACAAATATATATATATACATATACAAATATACATATATATACACATATATAAATACATATACATATATATATACACATATATATATATATATATACATATATATATGTGTGTTTTGCATTAAAGAGGCAGAGAAGTCATTAAGACTGCATCTGGTCACTCTGGTGATTCTTTCTATGGCACGTGTCGTTCAGTATACTGATTTGACCCCCCCCCACACTAGGACGTCGAGCCCCTTTGCGGTTCCGTCTACAACACAAGGTAGAGAATGACCATGTGGCCAGTTGAACAGAAAATGTGTCTGCACCCCTGGTTCATACACTCTGTCTTGTGTTCTCCTATGTCAGTCTTCGGGGAAGGAGTTTTGAAAGCTGAGGGTCTGCAATGCTGATCTATTATCACTATTGGTTCCTTGTTACACTGAACCAATTATGTTTTTATAGCTAACCCCCTTCTGCTGTATCGCACATCCTAGAAATTGTCCACGTGTATCTCTATTAGGTCTGCACAGCTCACAGTCCCACATGGAATACAGCCAGTGAGCTGTGTCTTCCATAGTCCTTATTGCTATGGAGCGCCTAATGTTGCATCAGCTTCCGGGGGGAGCAGGTATTTCCGGCTGCTGTGCAATGTCCATGCTCAGAGCATTATGGATGTTGGGCTGCGCTGAAGTCAGGGCTGTGTGAGCCGGTGACCTAGGTCTACTCTTCTATGTCATACAGAACATGCACAGCGCTGAGATCACAGAGCGCTCCATACGCGGCCTCTCACCGCCTCCAGCACTGCTGAGATCATGCAGCAAATAAAGTGACAGATGTTGGAAATTGAATCTGGCTAAACACATTCCGGCCCCAGGGAAATTGATAATGAATATAGTCATTGCAATCGAACAGATGACACGAGTGAAAATGGTTGTAATGTAACCGCTACGGCGCCACATACGAACACGTTTATTGACTGCAGAAAATCTATGAGCGGTGACCATGGCCATGTACTGAAAGACAGGATTTGTCATCCTGTAAAATCTTTTGAGGCCAGCTCTTATCTCACTATGAGCCGGCCTCAGAGAACAAGGAGATGGCCAAGCTTGCGCAGCTCTGCCTAATTCTTGTGTATAGAAGTTCTGAATATTCACAAGCAGACTTGCTCAGCTATATTCGGAATTCCCATAGAAATGGATGTGTATAACTGCAGGTGCGGCCATCTCCCAATTCTCTGAGGCCGGCTCACAGCAAACTATGAGCTGGCCCGGAGTATTTTATGACATGGCAAAGCCCCTTTAAAGTAGATTGTAGAGGGAAAATAATGAGAATTTTGCTTTTGCTTTCTGAAGGAGAGTTTGCAGTACAGCCAAACAGCATGTGGAAAGGTTTAAAGCTGAGTCATTTGAGCGGAAATTGAACGAAGTCTTGTCCTTGCGAGTGTTTTCTTTAAAGTGTGTTTTTTTACTTTTAAGTGTGGAGACTTGAATTGAGAGACTTTAGATTTGGAGAGTTAGAGGGACAGGTATTGTATTACTTATTATTATATAATTTAGTCCATATTATCTTTTTGGTCAACATCCCCATGAGTTCCATTTTTGACAATGCTGCCAGTGCACAACCTGTGCAATGTATGCCATCCTTGAGCAACAGAACGGGGGGCATACGTGGCTGTACAAGATGTGTGCACACTGTCACATTTAGGAAGCCGCGGATCTGAGATCTAAATGACAAGTGGCGACACTGAGATCCATGTGCCAACTTGGAAGCGAGCCCCGCTGCCCCACTGAGCAATCACTCGGCAGATGTAGATATTGGGAGGGTGGCAGCATGGAGGTGCAGGAACATAAGGCATCTAGATGTGTAACCAGTAAGAAAAGAAGGGTATGAGGGAATGAGTGTGTCAGGGAGGCTATGTCCTAAACTTGTTACACACCCCCAAAAAATTTGAATATATTGGCGGATGAGGGGATGTCGGTTCAGAAATAGCATATGCTGCAGCAATGACTCTACCCCTGTCTGCTCCATTAGTATGGGAATAGGAGTGCAGGTCAGGCCTGAGACCAGGTGCTAGTAGCTGGGGAACAATTATTAGGAGCACAGACAGGGCAATCGGCCACAAAGACCGGGGATCGCGAACAGTGTGTTGTTTACCTGGGGCTCGATTCGACATAATAACGCGGATCGGGTTGACAGATTGGCTGGTTTGGTGGGGCTGGAGAGAATCCAGCTGTCATGGTCCACATTGGCACCATGACAAAGTTAGAGTTAGGTGAGTGTCCTTAAGACAACGATGATTCCAGGGACTTAGGCCAAAAGCTCTAGGCAAGGACCCTCCAAGTTAATATTTTTCAGAAATATTACCTGTCCACGAGCACACCAGAGAGGCAGGCGGGAGATTAGAGAAGTGAATAAGTGCTCAAAAATTGGTGTAGAAAGAGGGATTTGGGTTTATGGAGATGAACTGGGCTGATACTTCTGTCTTGGCTACAGACTCTATGCGTAAGGGATGGCTTCACCTAAATGGGGAGAGGTCAGCTGTATTGGGGGACAAAATGGCCAGAAGTTGGAGGAATATTTAAACTAGGACTGGGGGGGAGGGTAACTGAACACATATAGCATGCAAGAAAGTGAAGATGAGAGCTGGGAATTAGATAAACCAGGGGAGTGGAGTGGAGGGAAGGGGGTGAGCAATAGATAAAAAGATCAGGGAAAAGGAATAAAAACTGAAAATCTATAAATGCATGCTGACCAATGCCAGGAGTCTGACCAACAAAATTAATGAACTAGAAGTATTAATTAATAGCTGAAGAAAAATATGACATAGTGGGGATAAACTGGAGACATAGCTGGACGAGAGGGCTACCGACTGGCGGATATAACTTGCAGGGTTTATCAGTCTATTTAGAAAGGATCGTAAAGACCGGAAAGGGGGAGGTGTCTGTCTCTAGAAAATCCTGTCTGAAGCCAACACTGCGAAGATATAGGTAACAGGTAATGAACAGAGGAATCATTATGGGTAAATATACATGGGGTGTAACATTAAACAATACAATACTAATAGGGGTCTCTATATGCCCCCAAATAAACAGAAGCCCATGGAAGATATACTCCCCAGAGCAATAATAGATGAGGCGGCTAATCCAGAATGAGGTTATTAATATGGTGACTTTAACTATCCAGACATCAATTGGGAATCTTCTGAAGCTTGTAGCTCTTCAATAAAGAGAAACAGGTTTTTGTCAATAACTAATGATAAATTACCATTGCCAATGGTGCTGGAACCGACTAGAGGAAAGGCCCTTCTAGACCTATATTACTAATGACCTGACATAGTAACAAAGTTAAGGTTGAGGGGCACCTAGGGAATAGTGACCCCATAATATAATAATTTCCGTTATCTTCAATAAGTTTTTTGTCAAGGAGCCACAAAACACTAAATTTAGGAAGGCAAATTTGTATTCTGCTTATGAGATGCCCTAAACCGTATCGACTAGGGACAATGTGTTTAAATATGGCAGAACTAATACTAAATGGGATATTTTTTTAAAACTCCTATCTATACACTGTGAGAGGTACAAACCATATGGTAATAAATAAATTAGAAACGAGAAAACACCCAATGTGGAATCAACAGTGGATGAAAAAGGGCAACAAAAAAACAAAAAGAAAGCGTTTCACCTTCTAAAAACAGGAGGGCAGTGAAGACACTAAGAAGTCTATAGGGGAAAAAAATAAAGTTGTAAAATAAGGATAAAGGAAGCAAGCTGGAGAACGGAAACATAATGCTATAGAAAATTAAAAACTAAACCCAACCAAAACCCAAAATATTTTTTAACTTATATAAATAGTAAAAAGATTAAAACGGAAATGTTGGCCCTTTGAAAAAATACAGAGGGAGAGACAGTAGAGGGCGATGAGAAAAAAGCAAACCGTATTAAACCTTTTTTCTCCCACTGTATTTAACCGAGGAGGATGACCTTCCTGTTGAACGAGAGAGAATTGGTAAACCTCCAACTAAAAGTATCTTGTCTAAACACAGGAAGAAGTGTAGTGCAGCTTCCGTCTTAGTAAGATTAAAAAGTACAAATCTCCCAGGTCCAGATGGCATATCCACGCCAAGTGTCTAAGATAGTTAATGTGATGTCATAGATAGAAGGAAGGGCCCCAGGCCCCTATTCTTAATATTCATGGACTTGTCTAATAACGGGGTATGTCCCAAAGGATAGGCGCATAGCAAAGTGGTGCCAATATATCATAAAAGGTCAAAAAGTGATCCAAGAAACTATAGGCCAGTAAGCTAACCTCTGTTGTAGGTAAGAGTTTGAAGTTTTCTCATATATGCATCCTGAGTATCTCACTGAAAATAAATGTATAACGCCGTTCCAGCACGTGTTCATGGAAGGATCGGTCCAGTCAGACTAATCTCATCAGCTTCTATTTTAGGAAGTCAGTGGCTAGACTCGATCGGGTGAGGGCAATGATGTCATATATCTAGATTTATCTAAAGCTATTTGATACGGTGCCACATAAAAAGGTTGGTAAATAAAATGAGAATGCTTGACTGGGGGAAAATGTGTGCAAGTGGGTAAGCAACTGGCTCACTGAAATAACACAAAGGGTAGTAATTAAACGGTACATACTCAGACTGGATCGCTGTTCTCAGTGGGGTACCACAAATGGGTCAGTATTGGGCCCTATTCCTCTTTAAATTTTTCATTAATGATCTGTACACAGGGAAACACAGTAGAATATCGATCTTTTGCAGACGATTACTCAGGCTCTGTACATGTATCAACACAATAATAGGATAATATGTTATTACAGGGATCAGGATAAGTTTTGGAGGCCTTGGCTAGTAGGAAATGGCAGATATGTTTAACACGGATAAATGCAAGTTCTGAGCACATGGGGAAGAGAATCCATTACATGATTAACATGATAAACTGGAAAAACACTGGGTTAAAAGTGACATGGAGAAGGACTGGAATCCTGGTGGACAGTAAACTTAATTGTAGGCAGTAGCAGCCAGTGTCAGGCAGCATTCAGGCCAAAGCAAATATGATCATGGGGTGCATTAAAAGGGGCATAGATGTACATGATGAGAACATTATTCTTCCCATTATACAAGTCACTGGTTAGACCACACATGTGAATATTATGTTACAGTGTTTGGGCACCAGTTGGCACAGGAAAGTACATTGTAGAGCTTGAACATGTACAAATGGCGGGCAACAAAAAATAATAAAAGGAACTGTGGTGGACTACAGGTACACAGAAAGATTGGCAAGATTAGGGTTTTTCGTTTTAGAGAAAAGAAGGCTTTCGGGGGAACATAAAAAATAAGTTTAAAAATACATCAAAGGTCAATATGATAGGACTCTTCCAAAGATTTATTTATAACCCAGGGCTGTAACTAGAACAAGGGGGCATCCTTTACGTCTTGAGGAACGAAAGTTTCTTCTTCTACATAAACATAGAAAAGGGATTTCTTTACTGTAAGAGCAGTGCGACCTATGTATATTCTCTGTGCCAGAGGGACTGGTCCATGGTGAATTCAATAACCGACGTTCAAAAAGGGTTTGGATCATTTCTGGAGCGTAATATATAACAAGTTATAGTGACTCTAGGATCTCAGGAGAGGGTCATTGATCTCAGGGAGTTTTTCGGATTGCCATATTTGGATCAGGAAGGAAATACATTTCCCTAAAATGAGGACAATTGGTTCTAACTACCTACCTCAATGGGGGTTTTTGCCTTCCTCTGGATCAACAACTTAGCACAACAGGCTGAACTAGATGGACGACTTGTCTTTTTTTAGCCTTACAAACTATGAAACTATGAAACAATAAATTACTAATACTCACCTTGTTGTCTTCGACTATTATGATCTCCTCATGGAAATATTGTGCTTGCTCTTGTTAAGTGATCTCCACTCTTATGTTAGGCAGCTGCCACTACCATGGCAACCCCAGAGCAAGCAAAATATTTCAGTGACTGCAAGAGTAAGAAGGAGAATACTGTGGGCCACATGTATGAAAACTGTCTAGGTATAAGACTTTCTTTGTTGCCCATAGCAACCAATCCGCAGCCCCTCCTTTCATTTCATATAGTGGCTCTGGAAAAATGAAAGGGGCGCTCTGGTTGGTTGCTATGGGCAACAAAGTGAGTTTTAGACCTAGACAGTTTTCATACATGTGGCCCTGTGTTCTTCTATGACTTTGCTAATGTGTAGTGAGTCTAATGTATCTTAGAGTAGTGTGGCACTTTGTGGTCTTTCCATGGTTGCAGTAAGCATTGTACTAAAGCTCCGACTTAGCACTTCCTGTCCGAAACGCATCAGCGTCTGATTAGCATACTGCGTTGGAGAGACGCTGTTACATGATGCACGTTGAAGACTGTATTTGGATACTGTACAACTTTTAAACATTGAATTAAAGACAAGATTTTATATATTTCGGATCCGGAAGTGTAGCGAGTGCATCTGGTCCAAATATTTCATCCTAAATTAACTGTAACATTATAAAAAATAATATGAGAGAAAAAGAGAATAATGTTAAAGGGGTTTTGCCACAATGTAATGTTGACGTGGGATCCTCCAAAATGGGTATTTAATCACTTTTCTAAATATATGTGATTATAAATAAGTCATACGCCTGTGAAGCTAACAGTCTTTCTTTACATGCCCTTAGTTACTTAAAAAGTAGAACCTGTCACTATAGATTAAAGCCCCCCTGGCTGAGGTGCAGCACAACTAGTGTCAGACCTCTGCTGTATCCCAGCACTGTTCCCATTATTCTGTAAGATGCTGTAGTTTTCGTGTATTTAAATGCTCAATTCTTCTGCAGTTTTCAGCCAAAAAAAAAGGAGAAAAGAGTCATTCGAAGAAGTCATTCAGGGTCAGTTTATTTTCAACACTCCCGCCTCCCGCCCATCTGCTAGCCCCGCCCACCTCAACTGATAACCCTATTACTTTGAATAGGTTAGAAACATGTGAATAACTGTCAGTGGGCGGGGCTGGTCTTTGGTGGGCGGGGCTAACACCTGATCATGAATAAGATTTGAGGGTTAAATACTCTAAAACTACAGCATCTTACAGAATAAGGGACACAGTGCTGGAAACAGCAGATCTGATACTAGCTTGTGCTGTCCTCAGCAAGGAGGGCATAATCTATGTGACAGGTTCTCTTTAAAGTTTACATTAGACACGACCAGGGGCTGATCTGGCCGCGCTTGCGTGTTTGCACTTCTTATCTGATGACAGGGACCATGAAGGAGCCTTGCAAGGGGCGGGGGAAAGATGTGCAGTGTATTGAGGCTTTCTGCCTGTATAGTAGAAAAAGCATTGGCAGATGCTCCCTTGCTTACTACGCCTCTCTCTGGCCCCTCGTCTTTTCCTCCCCCTTCCCCCCTGCAGTAGTTCATGATTTGTTCATCTTCTGTCCTGAGCAGATAACAGGTAAGAAAGTCACTTCGTGGCAAAACCCCTTTAACTTTGTAATATATATTATTGGAGAAAACTGGCTTTTTCTAACTAACCAGTCTCTTTTCTTTCTCCCTGCCCACCTAAACCCATTATTCACTCTGAAAAACTGCTAAAAGCCTGTTTCAAGAGAAGAAATAGGCTATCAGCTGGAAGAGGGATCAAGTTACACACTAGCTATGAAGGTCTATGGAGAGGGGAGAGAGGAGGAGGAAGGAGCTGCAGAGTTCAACAAAGGTAGAGAGATATACAGGCAAGCTGCTGAAAGCTCTAGAAAGTGTTGCATTTCGCCCCTAGTGCTGGATTCACAGCTTATGCTGCTTAAAGGGGTTTTATGATTTGAAGTGTTCGTGCTCTTCAGCTAAATTCTACTATGAGATTCGAATTTGAAATCCAGGGGCAAGTCTCCCTCTCAGCAGGCGTTTCTCTCCTGCCAGGAACGTTCTCTCGCGTCTCAGTCAGGCATGTCTCTCCTCACTGAAAGAGCTGTGACATCATCATTCTGTGGTGAAGTAGGGGAAGGGAGGTTGTTCTGAACAGAAACAGATCTGGCAGCCACCTGCAGTGCTCTCTTGTGTCTCGCAGAAGCAGAGCCTTCAGCTTCATGTTCCAAAAGCACCTATGCTGTGGCTATACAACCAGTTATATACCACACAGCCTGAACTGATGAAACACATGTGTGGAATGCACACTGCCTCCACCCCTCTTCTCTCCTCTGTTAATCAGGCAAGAGACTGTGGACTGTGTTATATGTAAGAAACACAGAAACAGTAAGACTGTGTTATATGATGGTATCTAGAGTTATAATCATTCAGTAATTACCCAGATCATTCACCTTAGAGCTGGGAGATGAGTATGGAGGCCAGCAACCCTCTCGACATAGCTGGTTTCACATTTGTTTTAAAAGCTCAGAGTGGGAGATAAACACAGAGTGTGCAGCAGCCAATCACAGACGCAGGGGGCGTGTCCGGGGGTTCTGTCAGGAGGCATATCCCAATCCCAACAGGCTGAATGAAATGTCATGTCAGCCAATCACACACAGCGCAGAGGGGCGTGTCCGGGGGTATCCTGGTCTGGAGGCATATCCCAACAGGCTGAATGAAATGTCCGTCAGCCAATCACAGTACAGGGGGCATGTCAAGGGGGCAGAAGCCGACCGGGGGGGGCGTGTCCCGACGGGGCAGTCACCGGGAAGGGGGCGTGTCCCGACAGCTAATCACAGAAAAGGGGGCGTGTCCCGACTATCAGCAGCAGAAATAGAAAACAGATGCACAGAAAAGCTCATATCTACTATACTAAGTGACATAGGTAATGCAACCCAATTACAAAAGTGCTTATTTTTACTGTCCCCATAATTTGAGACATGATCTTTGTAGCGAGAATACCCCTTTAATATTGTGCTCCTTACTGCTTCTGAGGAGTGTAATAGAGACACAGGGGAGCAGTGTGTGTTTGTATGTATGTCTATGTTAGTCTGTGTGTCTATTTATGTGTAAATTAGAGATTTTAATTAGGGAAAAATGCCAGATACATATGATAGCCAGGCTGCTACTTCTCATATAGACACATGACATCATATTCGGAAAATGTACCATAAAGGGAACCTGTCACATTGAACGTGCTATATAAGCTGCAAGCAACATGATAAAGAGCATGAGAAGCTGAGTAGTTGATATAGATATAGAGGTTTGTGCAGAGCTTGTTAGCTATTTGCTTAAATATCTTCTTCTTCTAGTCTTTGGAGTGCAGTGGTCTCATCCCTGAGTGACAGCCTCCTATGTATTAGTGTAAATATAGATGTTACTGTCAATCAGTAGGTAAAACTGCCTACTGGACTCCTAATCCCAGCATGAGTAGGGATTTATATAAATCACTCTGCTCAGCTCCTCCTCATCTATAACACTACTTGCAGATCAGACTGCATTTTTGACATGACAGGTCCCCTTTAATTGGTTATTCCCAAGTTATTAATTAGCTTTAAATGTGTAGGTAAATAAACATTCCTACCAAACACATTTCTGTTCTGATTTTATTTCATTTCAAAGATATGACAGGTTATCTCTCCTGCTTATTTAGAGATATTTCCCTAGTTTGCCGACCCCCTCTATGCCCCAGAAGCTGTGTCATCAGCAGTAGGGGGCTGGGTGGTCAGAGCACAGAAGGGTTAGTAACCTAGTAAACCATGTGTATAAAGTAGGATAGATAATCTGCTGTATCTTTGAAATAAAGCAAAATCAGGACAGAAATGTATTTGGTAAGAGTCGTTATTTACCTTTATCTTCATGTTTAGAGCTAATCAGTGACATTGGAATACCCTTTTGATGTTCAGTTGCCATGAAGATGCCACTTATAGGAGGGGCTGCACTAAAGCTTTGCACCTTCACAAGTCCAGTTCTTACTCCTCTATCACAGAGAGAACGTACAGAATGGGACTCCAGATTTATGAGCCCACTGTGGCCTTGAGAAGAGCTCTCAGTCCTCAACCCAGTGCTCTCACTGATGTGGCATTACTTTTTTCACCTTCTCCCGTACTATTTATTTGGTGTACAGCAGAGGATTTACACCCTCAGTTTATTCATCTCTAATTAAAATGTGTCTGATGGAGCTATTCCTGTCTGGACTGTTTCACTCTTCTTGTAAAGGGTTTTCCAACCTCTGCCTGGTGCCTGCAGATATGAGCAGTGACATCTCCTCTATTGTATTGCTGTCCTGTATTCATGTCCTGATAAGTACAAAAGTCTCCTCATTGTCAAAGATGTATTTTTGGAAATCAACAGGGTTTTCTTTCCAAAAGAGTTGTTTAATGAGAGCCCTGTGCAAAGATCTGTGTCTGTACTATAAGGCTATGTTCACACGGCTTATTTCAGAACGTATTTACATCGGATTGCCGATCGTAAATACGTTCTGAAATCAGTTGAAAATCAGTTGCAAATAAGTGCCACTAAGTGTGCTCGTATTTGTAACTGATTTCCCCCACGGATTCACCATCTCCATTCATTGTAGGGTGGTGAATCCGTCCGTAAATAATTGACATGGGACATTGTTTTTCCGTCCGGATTGCCTTGCATGCCGGAATGGCAGGAATACTCTGTCGTCCGTAATCGACCGAAATACCATAATTCTCCTATTGAAGATGTAATAGGAAAAACAGGCTGTGACTTGTTTTTGAATGAATCCGCTGTGCAAATAAGTCTGTGTCGACTAAAATGAAGCAGCTTTATCTCCCTCCATGTCATGTCTGTACGCACCATTTATCTGCTAAATTGCATCTGCGCATAGCAAAAGTAAGGACCAGGGCCATTATATCCATTAGGCACACTAGGCAGTTGCCTGTGGGCCCCAGAAGCATAGCCACAGATAGTCAATGTATTTCTTAGGAATACAGATCACGTGGTTCGGATGTTCATGGCACCGGACGCCTAATCTGAGAACTCCATGTGAGATCATCTGAAGCGGCACAACTAAACCCTTAAGGGTATGTTCACACGGTCAAATTTCGGCGTGCATTTCGCGCCGTATTTGCGCTCTAATTCAAGCAAGATGCGCGCTGATATTACGGTAATCCATAGCTCTCATAGAGAACTATGGATTACGCCACCTCTCCCCGGGCGTACAATATGATCGTATTGTACACCCGGGGAAATAAGTGACATGAGTAATGAATGTCTATGGGGCTGGCGGGCTGCCGTCCCCCAGTCCCCCTCACGTCGCGGGGGTACGCGCCAATCAGCGCGTCTCCCAAGCACCCGGCGTAATTGCCGCAATTACGCCGTTTGAACATAGCCTTACTACAGCCCAAAAACACTCAGATGGACACAGGAGTGGTCTGTGGTCATGGAGGAGCAGCAAAAGCAAGCGGGGACCACCTGCCAGAAGGGAATGTTCACAATCCGTTTTGGATCTGAAAATCACATCCAAAAGCGCTGCATCAATCGGATCCAACACGGATCCAACCTGCAGGTGCGTGTTTGGATGTGTTTTGGCTGCAGAAGATACGCACCGTATAGTTTTAAATAGGGCGTCTGCTGCGTTTTTCAGATCAAGAATTAACATGACATGACTTTGAATGGATCCGAAAGACGCATCAGAAAGACACAAGTAAACACGGATCGGCGATCACTCGTCTGGACGCTGATGCGTGTTTTACATTGAAAGCAATGGAAATCACAGTGTACATTATTAGATGCGTGTTTGGGTCCGTTTAGGGTTCAAAACACGAATCCGAACACACATCTAAAAACAGATCCAAAACATTGTGTGAACATATTTATATCGGAGCTGCACGTGTCATCCGCCTGCAGTTCTTATACTATGCATTACCTTCCAAGTGGCCTGAAAACATCTAAGCCTGGACACCTATAGCCGGTCAGCCTCCTTGGCGCTCCACCTCCCGCGATCCTCCTAGAGGAGTGCAGCTGCGGTAGTGAGACCCATGGAGGCACCTGTAGGACAGGAAAGGTGTGCAGCTTCTCCCGTGAGTACAAATAAGCAGGCTGTGGCCCACATAAAGGACACAGATCTCCCTTGTAGCCTCACAATAAGCATATGAGCTCCAATCACTCCATACCTGCATATTTCAGCTAATCCTGTAACAAGACCGACTCCTGCTGCTCATCCAAAAAATCTAATAGTGGCCATTTTGTGGAGTGTGGGATACCAGCCATAGCAGAGTAGGACATCAGCGTTCCAAAATATCTGCAGCATAGGGAAATAAAACAGAAAGACGTAACCTTTGTACCACATCTACTTTGATATGTTTGAGCCTATTTGAGCCTCTTTCCTGCTTTTCTATACTGTTTGTATGGACTCTCTGAACTTATTGACTGAGACTGTGTACTTGCTCACACATGCATTGCAAAACTTCATTTGAGAGACAAGTGGAACTTTGGGGAACTTTCATGTCCCATTACCTAAATACCTGCTCTTAAATCAACTCTCATTAAGTCTTCCCCTCTAATCTGTAAAGAATGAGGGAGGGAGGAGAGAGAAAAAAAGGAAAATGAAAAGTGCCACGAGAAGGGCCCAGAAATCGAAACCTGCTAAATTGATGGTCTTTTTCCAACAAACGCCTCCACCATTACAATTCCTGGAAGACCAGAGTCCTTTCTATCTCCTACCTTGTCTCGTCCTGATTCGATAGACATGGACCAACATGCCTCCGCAGATCAATCCTCCACGACACAGCGTACCTTGCAACGGCTCTACTCTTCATTTAGGGAAAATCTACTAGAAGATTTTGAGCAAATCATAACGGAATTTACATTTGACATACAATCTCTGGTATCGCGTACTGATCACGTAGAGAAGAAGATGGCAGAACTTTCCATCTCTCACCACTTCCTAATGCAGAGCTTGAAGAAGAGGTGCAGAAACTGTCATCAAAACTATTAGATGTGGAGGATAGATTGAGGAGCAACACCATCCACATAAGGGGGTACAGAATCATTATCTTCTGATGCCCTACTCCCCTCCTTATCGGATCTAACGGACACTGTCCTGCCAGATGCAACACAAACAGATTTGATGATTTACCACATTCATCATCTTCCAAAACCGAAGCACTTAGGCCCATCGATACCACGAGATGTCATTGCTAGAATTCATTTTTTCAGAGCCAAAGACAACTTCCTAAAAGCCCTGTGTGGTAACATCTCCCTGCCAGAATGATTTGCTAATATCTCCGTCTTCCCAGACCTGTCTGCTGGAACTATGCCCAAGCGAAAATAATTTTCCCTCTATACTAAGATCCTCCGGGACAATGACATTGGATACCACTGGGGCTTCCCAGTAAAATTGAAAGACAACATCAATACCATATACACTATCCCGGCTAACATGGGATTTACTTTCTACTCCCACTAACACTCCTCAGAAGAAACACAAATCAAGACCAGAAGTCATCACCCCTTTGTGGTCCAAAAAACACTTCATATCCCAAGCTCACATCAATGATCGATCTTTCTTACAAGCAATTACATGATCTTCACAACTCAGCTCCGAATTTGTCTTTAGACAGCTGTTGATCTATTGATTCAACTAGTTATCCCTGTTTTCGTAACAGGCAATTGACTTGCCCCATTATTTACTTCCGTTAATCAGAAATACTTTTTCTAATGTATCTTTCTAACCTTTTGGAAGTTGAAATGTTGGTTCTAAATTTAGAATTTATTTGTGTTTTGAATATTTGTCATTACCATGTCACAGCTACTTCTGATCCTTACAGGTGTACAGTATTTTCCAACATGTCAGGATTGATGTTATATCTGCCATAGGAACCTCCTCCTTTTTTCATCTATGGGAATTAAGGTTATGTCAATAAATGCAAATGGAGTCAACTCTCCATCTAAGAGGGCGCTACTATGGAGAGATGTTCTCCGGTCACGTGTGGGCGTCGTATGCGTGGAGAAGACACACTTAAAAAGTAGGGATATCTTTAGGCTCAAACATAGGTTCCTCATGCATACCATGTGGCACATGACTATAAAAAAGCGGGAGTATTAGTTTTTATTAGAGGCTCCATTGCCTTCTCCCATGTTCAGTCTAACATTGATACTAAAGGGAGATATATCATTCTACAATGCATATTAAACTTGGGTGTTCTATGCCTTAGCAGCCATTTATGCCCCAAATATTCACCAATTATCCTTTATTTCCAGAGGCATTACCAAAACCAAAAAATTATTTAATGGTCATCTGATAATATGTGGGGATTTTAATGTGGTAATAGACAGAGCTCAGGACAGATCCAAAGGGTGTTCTAAATAAGCCCCTGAACTTAAAAATGTCATAGCTGAAGAGAATATCTGCGACCCATGGTACTCCCACCCTGAAGATTATACACATTACTCTACAGCATAGAACACCCATTCTAAACTTGACCTCTTTTTTGTAAACAGACAAGCTCTGTTAAATGTATCCACTACTCAATAGGGTATATAACATGGTCAGATCATGCCCCAATATATCGAACTCTGAAAGACTGCTTCTCTCCCCCATTTTATTCTCCCTGGCGACTCAACAACTTTTTGCTTAAATCCACTAAATTATCATTAGAATTAGGTGACGCCCTTAAAGAATACTTTGATAATAATACTCCCTTGGCACCCTCAGACGAAACTCTGTGGTCTACACATAAAGCTTTATAATAGGGTTTTTTATGAAAATTTCGAATAGATAAAAGTTTAGCAGATAAAAGAAAGTTAACAAACTTCTAGATAAAATAAAACATCTAGATTGCCAATTTAAACTAACCCCCTATCAATCTATTAAAGAAGAATTATATTCCCTTTGGAAGCAACTAAGTACCTTACATCTACAACAGTCCTACATCCATCTCAGTAGACTGCGGTGGAATTTGTATCTACAAGGAGACCACTCCAGCAGGATTCTGGCTAAAAGGGTGAAAACCATCCAAGCTAAATCTAGAATCCCTTTTATCACCTCTTCTAATAATACAAAAATATATGACCCCCAACAAATATCTAACTCCTTCGCAACATATTACAGTTCCTTGTGCAACCTACATTCTGACCCTTCTATTCCATTAGTTCAGAAAGTAGACATTAATAGGTTCCTGAACAAAATATCCCGACCATCTCTCTCCAAAGATCAACTTGACACCCTTAACTTACCCATATCAGCCCAAGAGGTGGGAAACACTATCAGTCAACTAAAATGCAAGTCCCCTGGACTGGATGGCCTCACTAATGAATATTTTAAGCTCTTTTCTTCCACTCTAATACCACATTTGTCCCCCCTCTTTAATGCAATTATTACGAGGTGCTTCCCCCAGCAGAGATGGCCATATCCTTAAAATCCATGGTGGAGCAGGGAGCCATCAGATTCCTGCTTTTCCAAATAGTCTTGTAGGATGTAGGTTACCGCTATGACCAGGGGCTCACTGTTAAGACGGCTATTGTTAGCACTGGGCACGAGATTTTGCTTATGTGGTCAGTGATGTAATATGGGTGATGTAGTGCTAGTTGTGGTGTGTCAGTGATGTAGTGGTGTTGGTTAGTGATGTGGAGCTGGTTGTGGAGTGTCAGTAATGTGATATATCAGTGATGTGGAGCTGGCTGTGGTGTGTCAGTGATGTAGTAGTGTTGGTTAGTGATGTGGAGCTGGTTGTGATGTGTTGGTAATGTGGTATATCAGTGATGTGGAGCTGGTTGTGGTGTGTCAGTAATGTGGTATATCAGTGATGTGGAGCTGGTTGTGGTGTGTCAGTAATGTGGTATATCAGTGATGTGGAGCTGGTTGTGGTGTGTCAGTAATGTGGTATATCAGTGATGTGGAGCTGGTTGTGGTGTGTCAGTGATGTAGTAGTGTTGCTTAGTGATGTTGAGCTGGTTGTGGTGTGTTGGTAATGTGGTATATCAGTGTGTGGTGCTGGTTGTGGTTTGTTGGTAATGTGGTATATCAGTGTTGTGGTGCTAGTTGTGGTGTGTCAGTGATGTAGTGGTGTTGGTTAGTGATGTTGAGCTGGTTGTGGTGTGTTGGTGATGTAGTGGTGTTGGTTAGTGATGTGGAGCTGGTTGTGGTGTGTAGGTACCATAGTGTTTCAATAATTTGGTGCTGGTTGTGGTGTGTCGGTACCATGGTGTGTCAGTGATGTGGAGCTGGTTGTGGTGTGTCGCTACCATGGTGTGTCAGTGATGTGGAGCTGGTTGTGGTGTGTCTGTACCATGGTGTTTCAGTAATTTGGTGCTGGTTGTGGTGTGTCGGTACCATGGTGTTTCAGTAATTTGGTGCTGGTTGTGGTGTGTCGGTACCATGGTGTTTCAGTAATTTGGTGCTGGTTGTGGTGTGTCGGTACCATGGGGTTTCAGTAATTGGGAGCTGGTTGTGGTGTGTCGCTACCATGGTGTGTCAGTGATGTGGAGCTGGTTGTGGTGTGTCGCTACCATGGTGTGTCAGTGATGTGGAGCTGGTTGTGGTGTGTCTGTACCATGGTGTATCAGTGATATGGAGCTGGTTGTGGTCTGTCGCTACCATGGTGTGTCAGTGATGTGGAGCTGGTTGTGGTGTGTCTGTACCATGGTGTATCAGTGATATGGAGCTGGTTGTGGTGTGTCGGTACCATGGTGATTCAAACATTTGGTGCTGGTTGTGGTCTGTCGCTACCATGGTGTGTCAGTGATGTGGAGCTGGTTGTGGTGTGTCGGTACCATGGTGTTTCGATAATTTGGTGCTGGTTATGGTGTGTCGGTACCATGGGGTTTCAGTAATTTGGAGCTGGTTGTGGTGTGTCGCTACCATGGTGTGTCAGTGATGTGGAGCTGGTTGTGGTGTGTCGCTACCATGGTGTGTCAGTGATGTGGAGCTGGTTGTGGTGTGTCTGTACCATGGTGTTTCAGTAATTTGGTGCTGGTTGTGGTGTGTCGGTACCATGGTGTGTCAGTGATGTGGAGCTGGTTGTGGTGTGTCTGTACCATGGTGTTTCAGTAATTTGGTGCTGGTTGTGGTGTGTCGGTACCATGGTGTTTCAGTAATTTGGTGCTGGTTGTGGTGTGTCGGTACCATGGTGTTTCGATAATTTGGTGCTGGTTATGGTGGTCTGTACCATGGTGTTTCAGTTTTTTGGTGCTGGCTTGATGGTGTGCCGGTTACATGGTGTGTTCAAAATGATGTGGAGTGGTTGTGGTGTGTCTGTACCATGTGATGTTCAGTAATTTGTGTGAGGGTTTGGGTGTGTGGTCAACTTGGTGTTTCAGTAATTTGGTTTAGGTTGTGGTTTTGTCAGTACCTGGTGTTTCAGTTAATTTGGTGCTGGTTTGTGGTGTGTGTTCCGGTACCATGGGTTCGGATAATTTGGTGCTGTTTGTGGTGGTGTCCGGTACCAAAGGTGTATCAGTAATTTTGGTGCTGTTGTGGTGTGTCGGTACCATGGTGTTCAGGTAATTTGGTGTGGTTGTGGTTTTGTTCAGTACCATGGTGTATTCCAGGTGTATGGGTGGTTGTGGTGTGCTAGGTACCATGGTGTTTCGATAAATTTGGTGCTGGTTGTGGGGTTTTTGTCGGTACCATGGTGTTCAGGTAATTTGGTGCTGGTTTTGGTGTGTCACGGTACCATGGGGTTTCAGTAAAATTTTGGGGTTGGTTTGTGGTGTGCGGTCCAAAGGGGTTTTTCAGTAATTTGGTGTTGGTTGTGGTGTTGTCGGACATGGTGTGTCAGTGATGTGGGCTGGTTGTGGTGTGTTTGTACCATGGTGTTTTCGTAATTTGGAGCTGGTTGTGGTGTGTCGGTACCTGGTGTTTCCCGTAATATGGTGTGGTTGTGGGTTTTGGGGGGGGGGGAGGGTTTTGGGGGGGGGGGGGGGTGTCCTGGGGTTTGAAGGGGGGGGTTGGGGGGGGTGGGGTTGGGTAGGGGGGGGGGTTTTTGGGGGGTTTTGGACGGTGGGGGGGGGGGTTTTGTGGGGGGGGTTGGGGTTTGAAAGGGTGGTTGGGGGGGGGGGGGGGGGGGGTTTTTTTTGGGGGGGTTGGGTGGTGGGGGGGGGGGGGGGTGGGGTGGGGGGGGGGGGTTTTGGTGTTTAGGGGGGTGGGTGGTTTTCCCCGGGTTTTTTTTAAAATTTGGGGGTTGGGGGGGGGTCGGGGGGGGGGGGTTTTTATTTGGGGGGGTGGTTGGGTGGGGGGGGGGCACCATGGGTTTTTTGTGGGGGTTTTGGGGGGGGGTGGGGGGGGGGGGGTTTTTTGGGCCCGGGGGTTTGGTTTTGGGCCCTTTGGGGGGGTTTTTAAAAGGGTGGTTGGGTGGGGTTTTTTAGAGGGGGGGGGGGGCCGGGGGATTTTTTTTTTGCCTCGGGCGGGGGGGGGTTTTTTTATTTTTTTCCCCTTCTTGGGGAAGTTTGGGGGGGGTAAGGGGCGGGGGGGGGGTTTTTGGGGGGTCGTTTTTGGGGGTTTTTAAAAAGGGGGGGTTGGGTTAGGGCCCCCCCTTTTTTTATTTTGTTTTCCCTTTTTTTGGTTAGGGGGGAAGGGTGAAAGTGGCCCCCCCCCCAGCTCCGGAAAAAATTTTGGGGGGTTTTCCAAAGGGGTTGGGGGTGGGGTTAGTGGCATTTGGGCGGGGGGCCCTTGCAAGTTTGGAAGGGGGAGGGGGAGCGAAAAAGTTGGGTGTTTGGTTTTTGGTTGGGGGTTTTCTTCGGAAATTTATTTTGGGGGGTTTGTTTGTTTGGGGAAAAAATTTTTGTTTAAGGGGAATTTTTTGGAAATTTTTTTATGGGGGGGGCCCCCGGGGGGGAAGGAGGTTAATTTTGGTGGTCCTCCAGGGGGGGTTTGTTGGGGGGTTAAGAATTTTTTGGTGGGGGTTTTTTGGGGGTTGGGGGAAAGGGGGGGGGGGGGTTTTTTTGGGGGTTTTGGGGGAAAAGGCCCCCTTTTGGGGCTGTTTTTTGCCCGAAAAGGGGGGGGCTGTTTTTTTTCCCCCCTTTTTTTTTTGGGGGGGGTTTTTTTTTTTTTTTTTTTTGTTTTTTTTTTTTTAATTTTAAAAAAGGGGGGAAAAAAATTTTTTTTTTTTTTAAGTTTTTTTTAATTTTTTTCTTTTTTTTTTTTTCAATTTTCCCTTTTTTTTTTTTCCCCTTTTTGGTTTTTTTTTTTTGGGGGGGTTTTTTTTTTTTTTTTTTTAAAAAAAAACCCTGGCCCCTTTTTTTTTTCGTTTTCCCCAAAAAAAAAAATAAAATTTAAAAGGGCTTTGGGTGAATGAGGCCATTGGGCTGATGGGGGTAAGCTAAAATTTGGGCGAAAAAATTTTTTTTAAAAAAGCGGTAAAAAACAATAAAAACAAATGGATTAAAAAAAAAATGTAAGATTTTGAAAAGGAGAAAAGGGAAAGGGGAAAGGGGAATTGTTAGCCGTTGGATTGACTGGGGTGCTATGACTATTATCATTAATTATTTAAAAGGGGTTTCAGCACCCCAAGTCATATGTGATTCAGAGCCTTGCAGTATGAAAAGGGTTAATATAGCCCTGCTGTTTGTTATTCCAGCAGTTTCGGGGGATTGCCCTCATCAGTGCAAGGGAGAACCGATGGCTGGTGGGCGCAATGAGCGTAGCTCTAAAGGGGTAAGGTTTCTCCTTAGGGACAGGCCCCATGTCAGCGTGTGGAGATATCTAAGCTATGATGGTCCATTTTTTGCATGTAAAAGATATTGTATATATTCACACTGATGCTGATGTTATACCATGTAGACAGGCAGCAGAATGGTGACCTCAGCTTTGGATGTCACTGGGGTGAAGTATTTGTAGGGAGAGTCGGTTTTTTACAACCTTCTGCAGAACTAAAAACTTATTGATTCTTGAAAAAAAGGTGCAAAGTTTTGCTTGTGGTACAGTGTCGTAGGCCCCCGGGTGCATAGGTCCTGCATTTGGCCTCTATTGTAGAATCAATTAGTGTTTTTAGTTTCTGCATTGAAATCTTAGCAGGAGGCGGATAAACGATGATGGAGCACGGCCATCTCTGGTCTCCAGGAATGTTGACTTGCTGTTTGTAAACCTAACAGAGAACAAACCCCAGCAGCAGTTGTGTCCTGGTATGGGCCCGGATTTTTTTGATGCTTCGTCTGTCTGTCGGCCCGATCCGTAAAAAAATTTTTGTCCAGCTTGGGGCCTGGGGGTCTTCTGATATTCAGTTGGCACCCCCTTTTTGGGCAAAAATTCTTTTAAGACTGTGCTTGGGGCCTGGTATTACTGATACTTAGTTTTGCACATTTTTTTGGGCCTCTTCCAGCTTTGGGGGCCCGGTGTCTTTGATACCTCGTTTGACCATTTGTTGGGCACATCTTCTTATAATATTGTGTCTTGGCTTTGGAGCCTGGCTTGTTTTCTGATACTTCAGTTGGCACCATTTGTTGGGCACATCTTCTTATAAGGTTGTGTCCCCCCTTTGGGGGGCTCATCTTCTATACTTACTTGCTCCATTTGTTGTCCACATCTTATAAGATTGTGTCCCAGTTCTGGGCCTGCTTGTTTTCTGATACTTCAGTTGGCACCATTTGTTGGGCACATCTTCTTATAAGGTTGTGTCCCTGCTCTTGAGTCTGGCTCATCTTCTGATACTTCACTTAGCTCCATTCGTTGTCCACATCTTATAAGATTGTGTCCCGGCTCTGGAACCTAGCTTTTCTTTTGATGCTTTTTTCTGTTTTTATGTCGGTGTCTTGTTTTAAAAATTTGACTGGTTCTGGAGCCCGGTCGCTTCTGTATTCAGTTGCACCATTTGTTGGGAATCTTTTTGGTCCTTTATGGAGCTGCGTTTTGATGCTTTCATAGGCTACAATTGGTAGTTGGTTCTCCCTATAAGATTGTGTCACAATAATGGGCTCTGGCTCTTTTCCTAAAGCCTCCATTAGCACTGTCTCTCATAGATTTTACTATACAATTGTGACTCTCTCTTGAGTTGGGAGCCTCTTCTAAAGCTTTCATAAGCTCTGTTTGTAGCTGCATCTTCCTATAAGGTTGTGTCTCGGTACTGGAGCTTGGCTGTTTTTCGGAAACCTCGGTTATCGCTGTCTGTGGCCAAATCTCCCTATAAGGTTGGGCGCCAGTTACTGGATCTTGTTTTTTTCTTTTCTTTACTAAAGCCTACATTAGGGCTGTCTGTTGGCAAGATCTCCCTATAATGTTGTGTCCCAATACTGAAGCCAGGATCTTTTTCTCCAGCCTCCATTGGCACCATCCATCTGTCAGATCTTCCTATAAGATTGTGTCACAGTACTGGAGCCCCAGCTCTTTTTCTAAAGCCCCCAGTAGCGCTGTCTGTAGGCAAGATGCTCTACAAGGTTGGATCCCGGTACTGAAGCGTGGCTCTTTTATTCTCATTGGTGCCATCTATTTGTAAGATCTCCCTATAAGATTGTGTCCCAACACTGGAACCTGGGTCTTTTTCTAATGCCTTCATAAGCACTGTTTGTCATGGTTATTCCTGTAAGATTGTGTCTTTTCTTTGGAGCCTGGCTCCTCTTCTAATGCCTCTTTTAGCCGGATCTCCCTATAAGATTGTGTCACGGTACTGGAAGCTGGGTCTTTTTCTGATGCCTCTATTAGCACTGTCAGCTGGATATCATTGTAAAATTTTGTCTCTGCACTGGAGCCTGTCTCCTCTACTGATGCTTTCATAAGCTTGTTTGTTAACTTCATCTTCCTTTTAAAGGGGTTTTGCCACAAAGTAAAAGTGATGTGGGAAGCTTGCAAATGAAATAACAAACATTTTCACCATTCATTATTACAAATTCTGTACTGTTTTTGTCTTAGCTGCTCCTTTAGTGACCCGTTGTTTATAGCTCGTCCCCAGGGGATATGACCAGGGCTGAGAGCTCCTCCTGGTCGCACATGCTCAGACATCACCTCTCTTCTCAGGCAGCTACTGAGTGTTAAAACCCGAGATGCTGTCATTCAACTCCCATCCTCTGTACTCCTTAGTATTTAGTCAAACAGTGCAAGTAAATAAAAAAGAAACTTCAATGAGGTTTTTGCATTGATAAAGAGGAAAAAAAAAACACAGGTTTGGTCCTTGCAGGGATTTGAACCTAGGACTCTTGTGCCTGGAGACAAAAGCTTAACCTCTCAGCTACTCACAATGCTTTACATAAACAGACCTTTCTTTGACTAAAGAGAGGAAAGGCATGGTGATGTCATCCTGTTGGGTCACATCATATGCAATTCAAACAAACCAAACACGCCCCCTACTGAGCACCCAGAGCTGAAGAGCTGGATACAGGAGGTATGAAATGAGATTGTGGCAAAACCCCTTTGAGATTTTGTCCCAGAGCCGGAGTCTGCGTCTTTTTCTAAGGCTTCTATTATCTTTTGGACGCATCTCTCTACAAGACAGTACCCTGCTAATAGAGCCTGGGTCTTTTTCTAATGCCTCCATTAGAGCCGTTTGTCAGCTGGATCTTCGTGTAAAATCATGTCTCCATAACGAAGCATGGCTCCTCTTGTGTTGCTTCTATATGGCTTGGTTCACATTGTGGTTTGGTTCTGTTTGGGACCTCCATTCTGGATATCTGTCATCGACCACGCTCTTTCGCTCAGCACGGAAAGCATTTATGTTTGGAAAACAATACAAGCGTATTCCTAAAGCACGGGTGCCAAACTCAGACCAACAGTGTAATTGTATTTAGCCCTCAAGTAACGGCCATGCAGTGTACAGAGGAGAAGAGTATGAAGCAAGAAGCTGTCATTACAGAGCTGTCACTCAGGCCTTACCCTCTGCATAGAGCAGACCACTGATAAGATAAGAGGAGCTCACAGGAAGAAACAAGGATCCTCAACACTTAACCCTTCCAGCTACTTCTCAGCCCCAGCATCTCTGCAGGCAGCAGGGTAATCTAAACGGAGACGCTGCGCCATGCAGCAGATAAGAAGCGCTGTATAGACCCCAAGACTCAGTGAGTTAACTTACTGTGGTCAGGACAAATAAAGTGGGTCCCGGACTATTCTTTTGGCCCTAAGACCGTATCAGGACGTAAGGCAGTGGGGAGAAAAGCACCTGTCATGCCGCAGCAACGCAGGGAACAGCAGGACATCTTTCGTCTCCCGCATAAAGCACATACAGTTGCACAGTGTCTATTAACTCTCAGTCTGTCTCAGTGGCAGATGCAGACCTAACGACTATTAGGGCTTGTCCCCACTGCACCGGTTTGCGGACGGTTTTTCAGACGGTGTGCGGTTTTGCAAACTGTCTGAAAAACCGGCCGCAAACTTTTACATGGGGCTTTATGGAAAACCCGTGCAGCAATCACCACTGCACAGGTTTTCTGCCCGGCAGTTTTTCGAACCACCGGCGGCCCGAAAAACATTGTACATGTTCATTCTTCCGTCTAATTTTTGAATGGTTTATGAACATCTCAGTGTGAAGAGGGAGAGCTCATCACGGTGAAAAGCCGCCCCCCTCCCCGCGACCATGTGCACGGCACACAAACCAGGCAAATACCGGTCAGGTAAACCGACCGGTATTCGTCCTGTGCCGTGGAGATGAACCCTTAACCAGTTGGGGATCAGGCTGCAAATATAGGTGATGATAGCTTAATTGGGCTTGACTTGTTCCAGATTCAATGTTTAAGCAAAACTTAAGTTTCCTTATGAAAAGTTTCATTGTTATATTTAATGAGAAGAAAAAAACTTAATCAATTGTAGATATTTTTTCAATGAATATCAAGTTTGGCCCACATCTTTGTCTAAGTTTTTAATTTTGTCCCATGGTTTATTTGAGTTTGTCCCTTCACTTCCTAAAGCGACTATGTTTGCACTGTTATTCTCTACGGATGTGTCGCGGGATCTGTCAGGTACTTTGCTGAATACCGGAGCACAGTAAGTGACCAGACCACAGTGTAAGCCCAGTGCCGTCTGTTAGCTGGATCTCCTTCTCAGCACTGGAGCTTGGCTCTTTTTCTGACGCATTGCTTGGTACTTGGTATTGCGGCTTCTCCCTATAAGATTGTGTCTGGTTACTGGAACCTGGCTCTTCTTCTAAAGCTGCCGTTTGTCTTTCGTCTGGATCTCTGTAAAATATTATTACATTTTAAGAGTCCACCAGGCAACGATGATGGTGATGATCGGGGCGGACATCGCAGCAGCCAGTTATCAGAACACATGCTGTCAGACACACAGTGAAACACATGGAGAGCGGGCTAAATGGCATAAAGACATGCACTGCTCCCTCCAACACATACACACATGGTGCCGTCTACTGACAGCCATATATATCACTGCTCAACACTGAGTCTATCAGCAATCCCCTGGCCATCTGGTGTATAAAAAAGGTCAGTAAACATAACGGAAGCAATGCACTGTATAAAGACTAGGCGGCCATCTTATATCAGTGACATCAGACCTTCATAATTTATCAGTCATGCCAGCTTGCCATTTTGTTTTAGTGAAACCAGGCAGCCATTTTATATCAGTGTCTTCACGCAGCCATCTTATATAAGTGACATCAGGCTGACATCTTGTATCAGGGACACGGCGCTGCTTTCTTCTATCAGTGACACTGGACCTCTGTCTTATATCAGTGACAGCATATTAATAACCATCAAAACAGAATAGTTTCAGCTTATTTCAGGTTTTAGAAGACTGGCTGAATGTAAGGGGTTCTCCAGTATCACGTACCGGTCCTGTTCTCCCATATCATGTGCTGGTTCTAGTCTTCCAATATCATCTATTGATTCTTTTTCCCCGTATCATGTGCAGGACCTGCCCCCCCCCCCTCACCCTCCATATCATGTGCAGGTCCCCCATATCATGTGAGGGCCTAGTACAGGCAGTGTAACAATGACATCATTATATCGTGCTGCTCCCTCCAATGGGCTTAACAACCAGGATCAATGTATCCCGGGGGTTCAGCTGCTGCCAGCACCGTGCAGCAACAGTGTGGCGAGGGGGACCTGTGAGCACCCCTGGCTCAGGGGCCTGATAGCAAGTGAAGATTGCTGCAACCTCTGTAGCTATGTCACTGCCAATCCCCCATATCATCAGCAGATTCTGCTCCACCATATCATGTACAGGTCCTGCTCCTCCACATCATGTGCAGAGTCTGCTCCCCCATATCATGTACAGGTGCTGCACCCTGATATCATGTACAGGTCCTGCTCACCCATATCATGTACAGGTCCTGCTCCCTCATATCATGTACAGGTCCTGCTCCCTCATATCATGTGCAGGTCCTGCTCCTCCACATCATGTGCAGAGTCTGCTCCCCCAAATCATGTACAGGTCCTGCTCCCCCATATCATGTACAGGTCCTGCTCCCTCATATCATGTGCAGGTCCTGCTCCTCCACATCATGTGCAGAGTCTGCTCCCCCAAATCATGTACAGGTCCTGCTCCCCCATATCATGTACAGGTCCTACACCCCGATATCATGTACAGGTCCTGCTCCCCCATATCATGTACAGGTCCTACACCCCCATATCATGTACAGGTCCTGCTCCCCCATATCATGTACAGGTGCTGCACCCTGATATCATGTACAGGTCCTGCTCCCCCATATCATGTACAGGTGCTGCACCCTGATATCATGTACAGGTCCTGCTCCCCCATATCATGTACAGGTCCTGCTCCCCCATATCATGTACAGGTCCTGCTCCCCCATATCATGTACAGGTGCTGCACCCCCCTAACATGTACAGGTGCTGCACCCCCCTATCATGTTTCAGGTCCCCGCTCCCCCATATCATGTACAGGTCCTGCTCCCCCATATCATGTACAGGTGCTGCACCCCCATATCATGTACAGGTGCTGCACCCCCATATCATGTACAGGTCCTGCTCCCCCATATCATGTACAGGTCCTGCTCCCCCATATCATGTACAGGTCCTGCTCCCCCATATCATGTACAGGTGCTGCACCCAGATATCATGTACAGGTCCTGCTCCCCCATATCATGTACAGGTCCTGCTCCCACATATCATGTACAGGTCCTGCTCCCTCATATCATGTGCAGGTCCTGCTCCCCGATATCATGTACAGGTCCTGCTCCCCCATATCATGTACAGGTGCTGCACCCCCATATCATGTACAGGTCCTGCTCCCCCATCTCATGTACATCTCCTGCTCCCCGATATCATGTACAGGTCCTGCTCCCCCATATCATGTACAGGTCCTGCTCCCCGATATCATGTACAGGTCCTGCTCCCCCATATCATGTACAGGTCCTGCTCCCCCATATCATGTACAGGTCCTGCTCCCCCATATCATGTACAGGTCCTGCTCCCCCATATCATGTACAGGTCCTGCTCCCCGATATCATGTACAGGTCCTGCTCCCCCATATCATGTACAGGTGCTGCACCCTGATATCATGTACAGGTCCTGCTCCCCCATATCATGTACAGGTGCTGCACCCTGATATCATGTACAGGTCCTGCTCCCCCATATCATGTACAGGTCCTGCTCCCCCATATCATGTACAGGTCCTGCTCCCCCAATCATGTACAGTCCTCTCCCCCAATCTGTACAGGTGCTGCACCCTGATTTATGTAAATTTTCCCCCCCATATCTGTCAGTCCCCGCTCCCCCCAAACATTTTCAGGTGCTGCACCCCGATTTAAAAGTACAGGTCCGCTCCCCCATAAGTAAGTCCTGCTCCCCCAATTTAGTACGGTCCTGCCCCTCATATCTGACGTTGCTGCACCCGATATCTTGCAGGCCCGCTCCCCCATATCATGTACAGGGCCTGCTCCCCCATATCATGTAAAGGGGCTGCACCCCCTATCATGTACTTCCCGTCCCCCTTATCAGTAAGGCCCGCTCCCCGATATATGTACGGTCCGCTCCCCCTATCATGTACAGGTGCTGACCCTGATATCATGACAGGTCCGGGTCCCCATATCTGTAAGTGCTGCACCCCATATCATGTACAGGTCCTGCTCCCCCATTCGTACAGGTCCTGCTCCCCCATAACATTACAGTCCTTCCCCCATAACATGTACAGGGCCCGCTCCCCCATTCATGTACAGGTGCTGCACCCCGATATATGACGGCCTGCTCCCCCATACATTAAGGCCTGCTCCCCATATCATGTACAGGTGCTGCACCCCATATCATGTAAAGGGGGCCCCTCCCCCATATCATTACAGGCCTGTCCCCGTTCTGTACAGGTCCCGTCCCCCTATCATGTACAGGTGGCACCCTGATATCATGTACAGGGCCTGCTCCCCCCTATCATGTCCGGTGCGCACCCTGATATCAGTCAGGTCCCGCTCCCCCCAAAACATGTACAGGGCCTGCTCCCCCAATCGTACAGGTCCCGCTCCCCCTACATTACAGGTCCTGCTCCCCCCTATCATTACAGGCGCCACCGATATCATGTCAGGTCCTGCTCCCCCATACATTACAGGTCCTGCTCCCCCATATCATGTACTCTGCACCCCGATATCATGTACAGGTGCTGCTCCCCCCCATATCATTTTCAGGCCCCTGCCCCCCATACATGTACAGGCGTCCCTCATATCATGTACGGTGCTGCACCCATACATGTGCAGGTCCTGCTCCCCATTCAGTACAGGTGCTGACCCCGATATCATTACAGGTCCTCTCCCCCATATCATGTCAGGTGTGCACCCCATATCATGTAAGGTCCTGCTCCCCCATATCATTACAGTGCTGCACACTATATCATTTTGGGTCCGCTCCCCCATATACTGTACAGGTGCTGCACCCCGATATCATGTACCGGACCTGCACACCCATATCATGTACAGGTGCTGCTCCCCCTTATAAGCTGCAGTTGTTTTTGTGGACTCGCATCCTTTATTTTCTGGGGTGTACCTGAATCAGTTTGTGTTACACTTGGTGGTCAGCACCTTGCACACTACAGTCATCGAGAATAATTGATGGTTTGCTGCCCCCCCTCCTTTAAAGCTTTACATGCAGATCTGCCGCATCACTAGAGCATTAGCCCCCCCCCCCTCTATAATCTTCCCTTTGTAGGGGAGAAGAGCGGAGGGAAAGCACCCACCCTAATGGAGCCAGACAATGCTCTGTTCTCGATGATGGATCAGATGTACATTGTAGATGGACCATGTCCTCAGGCAAGTAACATCTTCCTGCTCATAGAAGGGGCAACGTGATCAGCTTGTCTGAGGCTTCCAACATAAGCCTCACATGTAATGTTCTAAACATGATTTTATATCCACAAATACATAAACTGTGAAGGGGCTCTAATGCCAGGAAATTCACAGACGGCAGCCGCTAGAGGCGCTGTATGGGGTCACGATCCATAGCCGACCATAACGGTCACATAATCGGCTGTCATATCTGTTGCTGGCTATTGCCATTTCCTATGACATTATATCAGACTCCAAGTATACGCAGATACCTTTTTTGAACTCTGTCGGGTTTTTTTGCTTGATGCGCCCCTATTTAAAGAATGTGTCAGACTGCAAGGAGTAATAATGTTCCCCAAGAGCTTGAATAGGTGACAAACTGGTCTAAATATCAATATATTTACAAAGGTGATGTCCTGAGGCCCGTACCCCATCAATTTCTTTCAGCAGTGGGACCACCGGTTTTTCCCTCATACTTCTCCCGGCCCCCTCCCCAAGCAGTGTAAGTCATTCTGATTCCCCCCCCCCTCACCATTCCAATTCAAATCCCATGTCAAGCTGCTGAAGCCCCCCCGAAACCCTTCCCCCCTACAGCGTGTCATTTATCCTGAAGCCCCCACTCATTTACTCCCCGATTCAACCGTAAAGGGGCCCGGGTTTCCCTCAACTACCCCAACCCACTTTCCCCCGGGACACGTAAATAATCCTGAAGCCCCCCACTCATCACTCCAGATTCAGCAATGTATGGCAGCTTACACTGTGAATGCTCAGTCTCCTTTTCTCCTCCCCCTCCTTCCCAAAACCTACAGCACTGGAAATCATACTGAAGCCCCCCACTCATCACTACAAATTTGCAGTATACACATAGTTGCCAACTTCTGAAAAAGAAAAAGGGAGGAGATACTATGGCGGGGCGCGTACGCACCGCGGGAAAAATTTCATGGGCCCCGCCCATCTTGCCGGTAAAGCCCCGCCCCTTCAAAAAAGCCACCCCCTACTCCACCTAACTGCATAAGGCTTTTGGGAAGGGAAACCAGGTAGATCCCTTATACCAGGGAAAAAGCCCCCCCCCTAACCAGGTAGTGCCCCCTTTCAGGCAGGGAGATGCCCCCCCGTAGCCAAAAAGATGCCCTCTCGACCAGGGGAGAGCCAAATTTGTCGCCAGGGAATGCCCCCCCCTTGTTAGCCGGGAGATGCCCCCCTTGTTGCCCGGTAGTGCCCCCATTGTTTTCCCCAAATGCCCCCCCCTTTTTTTGCCATAATGCCCCCTCTTGGGGCCCGGTAGTGCCCCCCCCTGTTGGCCAGGGATTTCCCCCATTGCTTTTCCCGGTAGTGCCCCCCCCTCTGTTGCCGGGAGATTCCCCCCTTTGTTTTCCAGGTATTTCCCCCCATCTTAGCCAGGTATGCCCCCCATCGTTAGCCCGGTTAAATGCCCCCCATGCCCCCCCTTGTTAGCCAGGAAATTTCCTCCAATTTGCCAGGGAGACCCCCCATTGAACCCCGGTAGTGCCCCCATTTAGCCAGGGAGTACCCCCTTTTTGTACCAGGTAGGCCCCCCATTTGTAGCCAGGGAGTGGGCCCTTTCCCTTTTGTAGCCAGGTAAAAGGGCCCCCCCCTTGTAGCCAGGGATTTCCCGCCCACCCCTTGTAGCCCGGGAGAGCCCCCATTGTTTTCCAGGTATTTTCCCCCATTGTTTTCCAGGGAGTGCCCCCCCCCTGTTGCCCCCGGTAAAATTTCCCCCTTTTTAGCCAGGTAAATGCCCCCTCTGTTTCCAGTTTTTCCCCCCATTGTAGCCAGGTATTTCCCCCTCTGTTGGGCCCGGTAAATTTCCCCCATTGTAGCCAGGTATTCCCCCCTTGTAGGCCCGGGAGGGCCCCCCAATTTTTAGCCAGAAAAGTGCCCCCCAAAAATAAAAAAAATAAAATAATAAAAACCAAATTACCTGACCAGGCTCCTGCAAAACGGGGCCCGCCCACCGATCTCCTCAAGCGTCCCCAGGGGGAAATGAGTGCAAGGGCCCGCTCACTTCCTCTTTGGGCCCCTGACGTTGTACGGCGCACAAAACCCGGGGCCGACCAAAAACATGGTTTAGGCAGGGGGAGCGATCCCTCCCCGCCTCCTCCCGCTCAGCCCGGGGTTTCCCGGGGGGGTTTAACGGGCGGGAGCGCCCCAACACCCGCCTGGTTGGGGGGGGGAAAGGAACCCGGCGGCGCCAAAAGCCCAGTGCCTACTGGGGTTTTTGGCACCGCGGGCATTTAAAGGACCCCCCGCCCCCCGCTGGCGGCGGGAGGGAAAGCCCAACCCCCCCGGGAGGGGGGGGGGGGGGGGGGAGACCCCAAAAGCGGGGCCCCCCCGCCAAAAAAAGGGAGAGTTGGCATGTATGGTAACATTGGTTTTCATTTATGCTGTCTAAAAGCCCCCCCTTTTCAACTGCCCTCCCCTCTTGAAAACACCTGACTCATCACTGCAAAATCATCAGTGTACGGGCCCGCCTAAAAAATGATGCTCAAAAACCCCCCGTGGGACACTAAAGAGTTTTTCCGGGAAACCCCCCAATTATCACTCCAGTTTCAACAGTGTATCACCGGCCTATATCTTGTTTCTCAGAGCTCCCCTCTGCAGCACTGTCACCATCCTGATTCAGTCCAGATTCAGAAGTGTAGGGCCAGTTTTTCAAACATACTAAATCGGGCCCCCTCTCCCGCACACTGGGGAAATCCCTCCTGAAACCCCCCCTTTATCCACAGATTCAGCAGTGCACCACCGGCCTATGTCATGCTGCTCAAAGCCCCCCCCTGCAGCACTGGGGGAAAAAGGTTTCCCGAACCCCCCCACTCATCACTCCAGATTCAACAGTATACTACCGGCCTATATAATTCTTCTCAGAGCTTCCTTCTGAAGCGCTGTCAGTCTTTGTGCAGCCCCCCTCTCATCACTCCAGATTCAGCAGTGTACCACCGGCCTATGTCATTCTTCTCAGAGCCCCCTCTGCAGCACTGTCAGTCTTTGTGAAGCCCCCCTTGTATCACTTCAGATTCAGCAGTGTACCACCGGCCTATGTCATTCTTCTCAGAACCCCCCCCTCAAACACTGGGCCCGTTTTTTGGAAAAACCCCTTGTAAACCCCTTCAGATTCAGCAGTGTAACCCCCGGCCCCAATTTTCCCTTCTTTTCGGGGCCCCCTCCTCAGCACTGTCAGTCTTTGTGAATCCCACCTCCAACCTCCAGATTCGCATGTACCACCGGGCCCATGTCATTTTTTCTCAGAGCCCCCCCTGCAGCCCCTGTCATTAATTTTTTAAAACCCCCTTGTATCAAATTTAGATTTACAGTTTTACCACCGGGCCCAAAGGGGCATTTTCTCAGAGCCCCCTCTGCAGCACTGTCAGTCTTTGTGAATCCCCCCTCTCATCACTCCAGATTCAAACAGTTGGTTTTCCAAACCGGGCCCATGTCATTTTTCCCCAAGCCCCCTCTGCAGCACTGTCAGTCTTTGTGAAGCCCCCCTTGTATCCTTCAAAATTCCCGCATGTACCCAAACCCGGGCCCATGTCATTTTTTTCTCAGAAACCCCCTCGCAGCACTGTCAGTCTTTTTAATCCCCCCCTCATCAATCCAATTCCCGCCGTCTATAGCGTTATTGGCTGCTTTTTAGTCATTTCCCGGGAAAAGAACACACAGTCCTCCTGGCACTCTGCTGGACTCTTGTGCTGCTAAAGATCATGTGGCCAATGATAAGCAGGATATTGTCAGCAGCTATCGCGTGATGCAGCAGATGGAGAATGGTGATCTTCTTACTTTAGGTCAGCTGCTTATACAATCCTGCAGCCAGCTTCTCTACCTGCCGCTTGCTGACATAGCTCTGTTTCTTTTCAGTCTGTATATTAGGTCTTATGACCCTGAAGAAAGCTTAGTTTAAGGCTGCATGTGCAGGATTGGCTCTAATCTTGTATAGTGTTACATCTGACCCTGGAGTTTATTAACACAGTGTAAATGAGACTGACCAAAATATTGTTGGAAACTTTACAAATGTGGAGGTTATCTTTGAAGCTATCCTTTCTCTGCAGAGATATGACCACTTAAAGGGGTTTTGCCACGATCTAATGTTAACGTGGGATTCTTCAAAATGGGTATTTAATCACTTTTCTAAATATATGTCATAAAAAAAATGAAGCCTCTGAGAGCTACAGCCTTCCTTACATGCCCTTGGTTTCCTGACAGTTTATATTAGACACGACCAGGAGCTGACAGGAGCTGATCTGGCCGTGCTAGCGTTGTTTGCACTTCTTATCTGATGGCAGGGAACATGAAGGAGCTTTGAAGGGACTGGGGAGAAAGATCCTGTGTCTTTTGTATAGAGAATCCAGTGGTTGTAATGTAATTATCTGAGTAAATATGCAGACGCTCCCTGGCTCCCTGCTTAGCCCCCCTCCCTCTCCCTCTGCAGCCGTTCGTGAAGGAATGAAAGAAGGCTGCCTGCTGAGCTTATCTTCTCTCCTGAGCAACTAAGAGGGAAAAATAAAACGCATATAGCTTGTGCACAATACAGTTCTCTTCTGTGGATTAGCAAAACAATGTTGCTCAATTTATAGAGCTTGTTTCAGGAAACGTGCATGTGAGGTGGATTTATGAATCACAAGGAGGTTTTACTTGTTTTTTTAAACACATAAAAACACAACGCTACTTTTTTCAAGCCTCAAGGGGGGGAAGTTTTCAGCCTGTTAGGTAAGGAACTACAATACTAAAAGATTCTGATTCAAACCCTTTCCCTTTTTTTGGTGCAGTTGCATCATGAAGACATTATCCACTTTGGCTTACATAAATATACACATATAACTGATTTTTTAATTGTAGTGGACAACGACTGTTTAGTGGATATTTCCTGTGTGAGAGGAACAGTCAGGGAAGCAGAATTGTTCTACTAAATGTTATTCACTTTCAGGATTCCACTTAAGATCATTCCCGGTTACCAAATCTCATCATGGTCGCCCAACGCTGACCTACTTTTAGATGTGCAGTTAATTACCATTATCATTACCCTAGTGACTGAGCCTTCTCTGCAGTGTTAACACTTGGTACACACTGAGCTCTGCCATACGCAGGCCTACTGTAAAAGTAAAGAATTGGAACAAAATTAAAATCTTTCCCAGGCTTGTCAGCAGCTCCTTATCTACAAGGTGGTGAGTGGGAAGGACTGACACAGATCCTGTTACCCAGCACTCCCCCACAACCCACTGATCAGACATAGCCATCACGTTACAGAGCAGCTGGGAAGCAAATACTGTGTTCTGTTGAGATACTCTTTGCCAAAAATCTTCATGATATCATGCAGCATAGACCTATGAATGAAAGCACGGACCAACAATGAAAACATGTCACCATGAACGGAAGCACAGAACAACGTGGAAATGATAAATGACAGCACGGACCAACATGGATAACATAACCATAAGTAACTAATGTACAATAACACATGTAACCATGATTATATACAGACATAGAAAAAAATGCTATGTCGATAAGAGCATGAACCAAAGTGGAAAAGATGTAACCATAAATAAGAGCATGAACAGAGACGATTGACCATCATAGAAAACATGTAACCATGAGTCGGAGTATGGACAGCCGACACATCATTGTCAACCAATATGGAAAACTTACACATAAGGAAAAGCACGGATTAACGTGGAAAACATCTGACCATGAGTAAGAGTAGTGTGACCAGCGACGTGTCAATATTAGAGCATGGACCAAGCTCGAAAATGTGACCATGAGTAAGAGCACTGAAAACCACCATGTCAATATAAATTAAGCATGGACCAACCTAGAAAATGTGTCCATGAGCAAGAGCACTGACAACCGACATATCAATATAAATTAGAGCATGGACCGACCTAGAAAATGTGATCAAGAGTAAGAACACCAACAACCACCATGTCAATATAAATTAGAGCATGGACCGACCTAGAAAGTGTGATCAAGAGTAAGAACACCGATAACCACCATGTCAATATAAATTAGAGCATGGACCAACCTAGAAAATGTGACCATGAGTAAGAGCACCGACAACCACCATGTCAATATAAATTAGAGCATGGACCAACCTAGAAAATGTGACCATGAGTAAGACCCACCGAAAACCCCTAAAAACAACATAGTTCCAATAACCACCCTAATAAATTAGAGCATGGAACCAACCAAAAAGAGAAATTTTTTGTAACCAAAATGAAGGTAAGAGCACCGACAACCAACATGTCAATATAAATTAGTGCATGGACCAACCTAGAAAATGTGACCATGAGTGTAACGAGCGTACCCGCAGCCCATGGGTCAGGCTGCGGACGCTCTTGTCCCCCTGCTGTGTCCCCTGGCTCGGGGACGAGTGGCGCTCCGCGCCAATACACTTACCCGGCCGCGCTCCTGCTTCCCCACGGTCTCCTGCCAGCAGGAGCGCGCATCTCCGCTCCTTAGGGCACGCGCGCGCCGGTTCTCTCAAATTTAAAGGGCCAGCGCGCCAGTAATTGGCTGATTGCCGTGCGCTGACCCTATATATTGGTAACGCCTCCAGCATGTCCCCGCTGGATCTTTAGTGCCATTAGCCTACTGAGAAAGCGTTCCTGAAGTCTTGTCTGATTACTGTGTACCGTACCCTTGGCCTCCGTTCCTCGACCACGAATCTTGCCGCCTGCCCTGACCTTCCTGCCTGTCTACGACCACGAACCATTGCCGCCTGTCCTGACCTTCTGCCTGTCCCCGACTAAGAGCCTGCCTTACGATTTTGTACCACGCTACACCTTGGCTGCCTCCGCAAGCGAGTCACGTCAGGGTAGCGACCTGGTAGACTCCCGCCGCAGCAAGTCCATCCCGCTTTGCGGCGGGCTCTGGTGAAAACCGGGACCTACTTAGATTCCGCTCCCTGGCGAGGCTATTGCCATCGCTTGCGGTGGTCCAGAGAATCCACTACCTCCCAGCGTGACAGAAAGACCCGCCATGGATCCCGGAGGTACCCCCTCCCGGCAAATGGATCACTGTCTTGGCTCACGTCGGCAAAAATGCCAAAAAATTTCAGCAACTGAACCGCTGCCTCCAGTTGCAGCTTTCCCCTGGTCAGCAGCAGCACCTCGCCATCTGTGCTTACGCCTCCGTCAGCGGTTCCGCCCGCGACTACCGTTGCCGTCCAAGTTCGAGGGGGACCCTAAGCTATGTCGGGGTTTTATTACACAGTGCTCCATGCATGTGGAACTAATGGAAAACCAATTTCTGCCCGAGCGTTCCAAGGGGTTTTTGGGAGCTTGCTTTCTGCTACCCCCATTTTTTGGGGACGGGAGGACCGGTGACAGCTAATCTGCGGGGCTTTCTTGGAGGAATTTTGCGGTGTTTGAGGACCCGCACGTGCACCTTTCAGCAAAAAACCGCGCTCCTGAATCCCGCCAAGGCGAGTCCTCATTTTGGTGCTACCCCCAGTTCCGTCCCCTGCTTCGGAGCTTTTTGGGGACGCGACTCCTTTGCCCCCACATTTAAAAAAAGGTCTTTCAGCGGGTTTAAGGGATGCACTGGCGAAAAGATTTCCTTCCCCCTGAGGGGGGTTGTTCATTGGCCCCCCGTTTTGATATAGCTTCACCGAGGTCAGGAGGAGATTGCAAGAGCGTGAGTTGGTTCGGCCCCCCATTTTCCTTTTGTCTGGCTCCTGTCTCCCAGAGGCCCCCCCTGCCTTCTGCAGCCATCCTCCGAGGAGCCTTTTCAGGTAGACAGAGCCCATTTGACGGAGCAAGAACGTTTTCGTCGTCGAGCGGAAAAAACTAGCCTTTCTGTGCCCGGGGGGAATCATTACCGCGGGGGCGTCCCCCTCACCCCACACCCGGGAAAAGCTCGCACCTAGGAAAGTGGGGAGAGGCATCCCCGGGGGAAAATCCCCCTCTCCACGATTTACATGCCGTCCCGGTTTTTCCACCAGTTGGGAAAGTTGGTGCAAGGTTTCCCGCCTTCCTGGATTCCGGACACCCCGGGGAATTTTTTTCCCCCTCCTCCCGGATCTTTATCCACCTCCTGGGTTCGCTTGTGAAGCCGCGTGATCTCCTCGGGCACGGGGGCCCTTTAAACGATCCATCCAGTACAAGACCGAAACGGTATTTTCCCCTTTGTGTAGGGGCCCTGCATAAGGAGGAGATCTCGTCTATGTGCTGCCTTTTTCTTCCTCAGCGATTTTTTGGGGCTTCCTTTTCTGCAACTCATGTCCTACTGGACTGGAAACGGGCGAAGTCTTCGTTGGGGACCGGGGTGTCGAATCATGTTTGGGTGCACAGCCCCTGCGCTCCACCCCCTTCACCCATCCTTCGGGGGCCATTACCAGGTCTGTCCTCAGAATCCAGGATTTTGCAATGTTTTCCGGAAAAAGGCTGAGTCTCTTCCCCTCATCGCCCTTTGATTTTCCCCCTTTTATCTCCCGCCTGGACTAGCCCTCCCCCCCGGCAGGTCTCCCCTGTTTTGTGCCCCAGACCCCAGGGCCTGTCAGCCTACATCCAAAAGGAAATTTCAAAGGGCTTTATCGCAAGTCCTCCTCACCGGGCCGAGCTGGATTTTTCTTCGTGCAGAAAGAAGGACGGTTTTTTTGCTCCCCCGATCGACTGGGGGCTCAAAAAAAATTTTGTAAAAAAAGGTATCTTTCCCGTTATCTCGGCCCCTTTTCCGGCTCGGGGACAAGGTGTTTACTAACTAACCTGCGCGGGGCCTACAAAACCCCTCAGGGTTCGAAAAGGGAGATGGTGGAAGACGGGCCCTTTAACACCCGGGCGGGGATTTTTAAAACCTAGTAAAGCCCTTTTCCGGTAATGCTCCTGCAGTCTTTCAGGAGTTTGTCAATGATATCTTCAGGGATCTTCTTTACTCTTGTGTCATCGTGTACCTGGACGATATCCTGATCTTCTCTCCTGATCTATCGACCCATCGTATCCAGGTGCGCCAAGTGTTGCGACGTCTGCGCAACAATCACCTGTATACCAAGCTGGAGAAATGTTTTTTCCACCGGACCAGTTTGCCCTTCCTTGGCTATATCGTCTCCGACAAGGGGTTGCAAATGGACCCTACCAAATTGTCAGCTGTTTTGCAGTGGCTGCGACCAGTCGGACTTCGAGCCATACAACGCTTTCTGAGATTCACAAACTATTACCGGCAATTTATTCCCCACTTTTCTACCTTGGTGGCTCCCATCGTGGCCCTGACTAAGAAGAAGGCCAATCCGAGGTGTTGGCTGCTGGCGGCGGAGAGAGCTTTTTCCGAGTTAAAGACAGCCTTTTCCTCTGCTCCCATCCTGTCTCGCCCGGATTCCGAGAAGCCTTTTGCATTGGAGGTGGATGCTTCTTCCGTGGGGGCGGGGCAGTCCTCACTCAGAAGGGGCCTAAAGGGAAGACACTCACTTGTGGGTTCTTCTCCAAGACCTTTTCCCCAGCCGAGAAGAATTATGCCATCGGGGATCGGGAGCTGCTTGCCATCAAGATGGCCCTGGAGGAATGGCGTCATCTCTTGGAGGGAGCACGTCATCCATTTGAGGTGTACACCGACCACAAGAACCTCCAGTCAGCTCAGCGCCTTAACCCTTGTCAAGCCCGGTGGTCCCTCTTCTTCTCTCGGTTTGACTTCCGGATTCACTTCCGCCCGGCGGAGAGGAACGTCATTGGGGAGGAACCCGGGCCACAGCACATTATACCTCTGGAACATTTGGTCCACGCGGCTCCCGTGCACCTTCAACAGATTCCTCCGGGCAAGACGTCTGTACGCCCGGCCCTTCAGAGAAGAGTCCTAAGATGGGGACATTGCTCGTTGGTGGCAGGGCATCCCGGTGTCCGGAGGTCGTATCAGCTGATCTCGCGCTTTTACTGGTGGCCAGACCTTGCCAAAGACACAAGAGAATTTGTGGAAGCTTGCACCACTTGTGCTCGCAACAAGATTCCTCGCCACAGTCCGGTTGGTCTACTGCAACCCTTGCCTACTCCCAGTTCCCCGTGGACACATGTGGCGATGGACTTCATCACCGACCTCCCTCCCTCTTCCGGCAATACTTGTGTTTGGGTGGTCACGGATCGCTTTTCAAAAATGTCGCACTTTGTTCCGTTGCCCGGGCTACCATCTGCTCCTCGTCTTGCCACCCTCTTCTTTGAGCACATTTTCCGTCTGCACGGACTGCCACAGCACATCGTCTCAGACCGGAGGGTCCAGTTTGTTTCCAGATTCTGGTGAGCACTCTGCTACCGGCTACAAGTGAAGTTGGACTTTGCCTCAGCATGTCACCCACAGTCGAATGGTCAGGTGGAGAGAGTTAACCAAGTCCTGGGCAGTTATTTACGCCACTTAGTCAGGATGATTGGTCCAGCTTTTTCATACAACTCCTTGGATTCAGAATCTTCCGGCGCTTCCCCCTTCTATGTGGTCTACGGACAGTATCCCCGCCCACCACTCCCTTTGGCCTCATCCTCCGAGGTTCCCGCAGTGGAGTCCCTAATTCGGGATATGACAACTATCTGAGAACAGACTCGTCAGTCCCTATAGCGAGCAGCGGTCCACATAAAGACCCAGGCGGACAAGAAGAGGAGACCGGCGCCGACCTTTGCTCCGGGTGACAAGATGTGGCTCTCTGGCCAATACATCCGGGTTATGATACCCAGCTTCAAGCTAGGTCCTAGGTTCCTGGGGCCATTTGAGGTCTTGGAGCATATTAACACTATGGCCTATAAACTCCGGCTTCCACCCACCCTGCGGATCCCGAAGTCCTTCCATGTCGCCCTGCTGAAGCCCTTGGTGCTGAACTGCTACTCTCGAAAAGTCATCCCCATTTCACCTGCAGCCAAAGCCCCCAACGTGTTCGCTGTGAAGGAGATCCTGGCCATGAAGTCTATCAGAGGGAGACGGCATTTTCTCATCGTCCCTGAAGTCTTGTCTGATTACCGTGTACCGTACTCTTTGCCTCCGTTCATCGACCACGAATCTTGCCGCCTGCCCTGACCTTCCTGCGTGTCTACGACCACGAACCATTGCCGCCTGTCCTGACCTTCTGCCTGTCCCCGACTACGAGCCTGCCTGACGATTCTGTACCACGCTACACTTCGGCTGCCTCTGCAAGCAAGTCACGTCAGCGGAAGCGACCTGGTAGACTCCCGCCGCAGCAAGTCAATCCCGCTTTGCGGTGGGCTCTGGTGAAAACCAAGACCTGCTTAGATTCCGCTCCCTGGTGTGGCTACTGCCTCCCAGCGTGACCATGAGTAAGAGCACCGACAACAGACATGTCAATATAAATTAGAGCATGGACCAACCTAGAAAATGTGACGTTAAGTAAGAGCACCGACAACCAACATGTCAATATAAATTAGAGCTATGAATGAGAGTGACGATCAACAACATGGGAAACACATCACTGTGAATGAGAACAAGAACAGCCAATATGTCACCTTAAATGAGAGCATGGGCAAGCAAGAAAAACATTTAACCATAAAAAAAGCACATGGAAGAGAGAGAGTGGATAGTCAACATGTTACCATGAATAAGAGCAAGAACCAACATGTAAAAAATTACACTATATGTAGGAGCAGGAACCAACATGGCAAACATGTAACTTGAATTTGAGAGCATGGACAACTGACATGTCACAATGAGTAAGAGCATGGATAGCTAAAATTAGTATGAGCATAGACCAAATTAAAAACACACATCACGATAAATGAGAACAAGGACAACTGACATGTTACCATGGATGAGAGCACAGACCAACATGGAAACCATGTTAATCTAAGTGAGGACAAAGACAACCAACAAATTATCATGAATAAAAGCATGGACCATTTTGCAAAACATGTAAGTATGAATTTTAAAGGTCTGGAAAACAAAATGTCACCATAGTCCACCTCAAAAAATATAATCGAAGACTTAGGCCGCGTTTACACGGCACAGACCAAATACCGGTCGGGAAATCCCGACTGGTATTTGGTCTGTTTTTGGCATGCAAGGGGATGGTGTTTCTCTGTGGTTTGCGGATTCAAGCCCTCCCCCTTCGCAGCGACATGTTAATGTTCCGCCAGAAAACCGGGTGGAACAATGAACATGTTTTTCAGACCGCCGGCAGTGTGAAAAAACATCCGTCGGAAAATCCGTGCATTGGGGACTGCTGCACGGATTTTCCATTAAAGTCCATGTAAAAGGTTGACATATGGTTTACAGACAGCTTTCAAATCCGAAAACCATCTGTAAATTCAGCTGAAAACCTGTGCCGTGGGGACATGCCCTAGGGGGACATGTATGAAAACTGTATAGGTGAAAGACTTTCTTTGTTGCCCATAGCAACCAATTAGAGCTCCTCTCTCATTGTTTCAGAGCACTATATGAAATGAAAGGGGAGCTCTGATTGTTTGCTGTAGGCTACAAAGAAAGTCTTAGACCTAAACAGTTTTCATACATGTGGCCCTTAATTTATGTCCATAGTTCAAGTCAAATAGAGAAATCTATATGTTGTATAGACTCAGACACAGAGAGATATATCTTATAGGGGTTGTCTCGCTACAAAGAATAGCTTTCAAATTGTAGGGAACACAAAATAAAGACATTTTCCAAATATATTGCTTTGTTCATCTGTTTTTGTTAAGGAGATATAAGTGAATTAATCACCTCCCTGGCTATTTCAGTTCCCTCAGTAACCGACCTGTGTACAGCTCTCCCCCCTGCTGTTTGATCTATGTGATAGCAGTGAGTGATATCATCACACAGGTCCTGGCAGCTCTGTGCTGAGCAGCAGTAAAAAGCTTGATTTATCTGAAGTAAACAGCACTAATTAGTGCTTTTGTTTGAGGGATCAGATAAAAAGTGCTGCTAGCAGTTTCAGAGAAGCTTCTGAGCTAATCTGAACTAATTAGCAACTGAAAACACAGCGTTGAATACACCAGGGAGCTGTATGCAAATTACAGTCATTCTGAATCAGGAAGTGACAGAGTATTTCATTCATGCATCCTATGAAACGCTGTAGGGAGACAACTCCTTTAAGCATTCATTACTTTTAATGTGGATGATTGTGGCTTACAGCTACAGAAATCCCAAAATTCTGTATATCAGAAAACTGGAATAATGTGAGAAAGGTCTATATTGTTGATAGGCGACACAATCATGGGGAAGACTGCTGACTTGACAGTTGTCCAGAACACAGTTATTGACACCCTCCACAAGGAGGGGCAGCCATAAAAGGCTAAAGAAGATGGCTGTTCACAGAGTGCTGTATCAAAGCATATTTATAAAATGTTGTGTGGAAGGGAAAAGTGTGGTAGAAAAAGGTGTACAAGCAACAGTGATGATCACAAGCTTGAAAGGTAATTCAAGAATTTGGAAGATATTCACAGGGAGTGGACTGCGGCTGGAGTCAGTGCTTTAGGGACCACCAGACTCAGATGGTTTGGGACATGGGCTACAACTATCACATTCTTTGTGTCAAGCCACTTATTTTATTATTATTATTATTATTATTTATTTTAGAGCGCCATTGATTCCAGGGCGCTGTACATTCAAGGGGAGTTACATACATAACAAATGTTGAACAAATACAATGGTGACAATAAATGACTAGTAACGGATACAGAGGGGAAATAGGAAGCTTACAATCTACAAGGAAGGAGGGGAGAGCAACAGTAATTCGGGGGGCCAGACCATGTTTGGTTTTGGGGGGTTTTTTTGTACTGGTGGTGGGGTTAAATATATAGGTTAATAAGCAATCATGAAGAAGATGGGTTTTCCAGGTTGCTTGAATTATAATTTGGTGAATTGTGGGGAGTAGTCTGATGTTTTGAGGTAATGAGTTCCAGAGTGTGGGTGAAGCACGAGAGATGTCTTGGAGACGGTTATGTGAGGAGCTGATGAGAGGAGAGCAGAGAAGAAGGTCCTGTGAGGAGCGGAGATTGCGAGAGGGAAAGTATCTGGAGATTAGAGCAGAGATGTATGGAGGGGAGAGGTTGTTGAGAACCTTGTCACTCACTGCTATCACATAGAACAAACAGGGGGGAGAGATATACACAGGTCGGTTACTGAGGGAACTGAAACAGCCAGGGAGGTCATAAACTCACTTGTATCTCCTTAAGGAAAACAGATGAACAAAGCAATATATTTGGAAAATGTCATTATTTTGTGTTCCCTACAATTTGAAAGCTATTCTTTGTAGCGAGACAACCCCTTTAATTACTGTCAACTAAATTGTAGAATCCTATCCTCTACCATTTGGAAGTTTCTAGAGATTCTCTTACCAACACACAAAAGTTGTTTAAACCCTATAAGGAATTTAAAGGGGTTGTCTCATCTCAAAGTTTCATAGGATGCATGAATGAAATAATGCTGCTTTGCTTTGTCACTTCCTGGTCAAGCTGTCTGTAATTAGCATATGAGCTCTGTGTATTCAGACTTCTCTGTTTATTATGTTTATTAGTCTAGATTAGATAAATTACCTTTAGCTGCTGAGCTAAAGTAAATAGTAATTACTGTCTTTTGTCTGAAAGATCAGATAATACACAAGCTCTCACACTGGGGACTGCAACCTGTGTGATGACCTCACTCTCTGATATCAGATAGAACAAACAGCAGGGGAGAAGAAGTACACAGGTCGGTCACTTGGGAAACCAGAGAGGGCTCAGAAGGTGATAATATCACTTGTAGCTCCTTAACAAAAAAATTAACAAAGCAATATATTTGGAAAACATCTTCATTTAGTGTTCCCTACATGTTGAAAGCTATTTTTTGTAATGAAACAACCCCTTTAAAGGTTTTTTTAAAAAGCAAATGCTGTTGGGTTTTCCATTCTCACGGGAATTCAGAAGGGTTATAAAACCCTTTTGCCGGGTTTTGTAGTCAAACCTTTTTGTTGCATCTATCCCCCTTTTTAAAAATTTTAAAGGCCTTTTTCGAGAGTATTTTAAGGGAAAAAAGTACCCAAAGTGGTTTCTCTTTTACCTTTTGACTATCCCTGCAGGAGTTTATTTAAATAAGGATGTCACTTCATTTCGTTGCCTTGACTTTATAGAAGTTAAATAACTGTCAAGAAAAATTACCCTTTTCTAGTAAATTCTAAAAGACATGAATACAGTCTGTTGAAGAACTTAAACAAAGCTTGACCCAAAATTTGGGGGATAGAGTGGGGACATTTTTTGAAACCGCTTGAAATGTAAAAATCTCTAGTCATGCCTTTTTGGGGCTTTGCGAGGCCCAGCTGTGTTTAAGCACCTTATTAATTTTGGTTTTTTTTTTAAAGTTTTGGATCGTTTTGTGGGGGGTGTGTTAAAAGACTTATTTTTTTTCTTTAAGGGGCCTTGAAGAATATCAAAAAAAGTGTGCACGGGGGTTTCAGTTCCCTTTTGGGCTGGGCCTTAGATTTGTGGTAGGTGGAATTTAATAAGTCTAATGGCGACATTATTATTATTATTTATTTTAAAGCGCCATTGATTCCAGGGCGAAATGTCCAAAATTTTGGCCCGGTCCCAACGGCATTTTTAGGCGCTTTTAAATCTTGGTAAAGTGAAACCAGAAAGTTGCGACCCTTTTAAAAAATCGGGGCATCGGGCCCAACCCTTACAAAAATACGTCTAAAAAGGCAGTTTTTGCGAAAAAATCACGGTACATATTATATCTTGGTATGTATGTTTGCCCCTTTTTTTAAAGGCGCTTTGGGCAACGGAGACGCAAAACCGTTTCTTTACTGGTATTTTAATGCCCCTCTTTTAGGGGCCATTGCGAACGGACGCATAACTTTATCATTAATGCAAAAAAATTGCGCCTCATTGGGTTTCATTGCGTTATGGGGGCGCACAGTTTTTAACATTGCTACTAAATTAATGAAACCTTTTTTGGCATATTTTGGGCACCTAGTTTTGGTGTACGCCCAGTTTGATTTACATGGGAAAATTTATGGGGGGTCAAAAGTGTTTTGGGGGGCAAAATAAAACCAAAACAATGGCGTTTGCGTTTTGGGGGCCCAATTTTGCCCAAACGGTCAGGGTGAGGATAGTGGATCCTCTTGGTTAAGACAAGGGGAGGTTTTTGGTTTTGCGCCACCCCGGGGCAGTAAAATTGGGAAAAGAAAACGGGAAAGGGGGGGGAGGGGGGTGGGTAATTGTGGCCCCCGGGGGTCGGCAACATTTGGCCGGGGTTCCATGGCCCCAAATTAGGGACCGGGTGCCGCGAATCCAAAAAAACCCAAAAAAAACTTTTTACAAACAGTAGATGGGTTTTTTTTTTTTAAACCCTTTTAAACCCAAATTTTTGGAAAACAAAACTTGCTATATCTCCACCATCAAATAAGAGATTGTAATTTGTTTTTTTGTTTAAATGGAGACTGGAATATAGGTGCAACCAGAGTCTTATGCATCAATAAACCACATGGTTGGCTATTTTTAAAAAAAATTTATGAGCATTTTTGGCCCATTTCAATTTAAGAATGCAGCTAACGCAGCAAAGATAGCATTCATACTGGCATCAGGCGCACATTTACCCAGTTGCCCCTCCCTGAACTTCTGTCTTCTCATTTTGATTGCCAAAATATGAAGTATACTATACACAGCAGTACTGCGCTCTGCGCATAAAACTGTAAAATGAGTTTTCTAAGAAGTTTTTTTTGTTTTCATGCCATATATTCATGGTTTCCAACCATGATATCCAGGTTACTTCTGATTTAAGAAAACATTTTTGTACCAAGTAACAAACTGAAGTAAATTTATCCACTGCCTTGTAGGTGTCCTTTCTGGGACTCCACCAATTTAATTTCAGAGACCTTTACCCCGAATCACTCTTTTTTTGTATGTTTTTAGTTTTTTTGGGGTTTTTTTTCCCAATTAAAAATAAAATCTTTTTAAAAAATATTTCATTTTCCCAAATTTCAGATGAATTGCATTTCTGCAAAACCCATACCCCTCCAGAGGACTAAACCCTTTTAGGGGGTGGGATTAATGTCCCGGGTTGATTTACCAAGGAAATTTAACTTTGGGCACCTTTAGTTTCCCCCTTTTTTTTAAACACAATGCCCGTTCTGTTTTGATTACCTTGCCCAAAATTTTGGAAAGGGAAAATGAGATGCAAGTACTTGGAAAAGCAGACTTCATAGACGCAAGTGTCTTTATTTCACAACTTCTGTCTTTATTGTCAGGGGGTCCATTTTTATTTTTTTTTTTCACCCAGCAATAAAATTTCAAAAAAGGGTTCCTCCCCAAAAAAATCTTTTCCCTTGACCTTTCTGATAAGGATCTCCTAGCAAACAGGACATCCATTTACAAGCATATAGTAATATGTCCAAGGTTACACTTTGGATGTAAACACATTTATTGTGACCAATAAAAAAAATAAGTGGATAAAGGTGATGTACCAATAAGTATTCCCCCCATTCCTCCTTTTTAAAGGGGTTTTGCCACGATCTCATTTCATACCTCCTGTATCCAGCTGTTCAGTTCTGTGTGCACAGAAGGGGTGTGTGTGTGAGTTGTTTGAATTGCATATCATGTGATCCAGCAGGATGACATCACCAGGCCTTTCCTCTCTGTAGTCAAAGAAAGGTCTGTTTATGTAAAGCATTGTGAGTAGCTGAGAGGTAAAGTTTTTGCTTTACAGCACAAGGGTCATTGGTTCAAATCCTTGCAGGAACTTAACCTGTGAATTTTTTTTCTCTTTATCAATACACATACCTCATTGAGGTTTCTTTTTTTTATTTGCACTGTTTGACTTATTACTAACTAGTCCAAAGGACAGGAGTAGAATGACAGCACCTGGGGTTTGAACACTCAGTAGCTGAGAGGAGAGGTGATGTCTGAGCATGGGTGACCAGGAGTGAGGATCACTAAAGAAGCAGCTAAAACAAAAACGGTGCAGAATTTTTAATAATGATGAATGGTGAAAATGTTTATTATTTAATTTTCAAACTTCCCACGTCAATTTTACTTCGCGGCAAAACCCTTTAAGCATACATGTGTGAGAGCTACTTCCTTCCTCATGTACTTGAACTTGGATTTAGCCACCAAACCAGACTTTTCTTTCATGCTTCGTTTCTTCTGCTGGATTTCCTAAGAGGGACGGCCTACATCTTATAAGCTCATTACACATTTTGAGGTCACCTACTCCCTGAAGCGAGGATATCGTACTCCCTTGGGTTGCAGTGGGATACGACTATTTGCTTTTTCTTCTTTTTGCAGCATCTTCTTATAGTAAGCATTAAACATTTTATGCACATATATATTACTGTTATGAGCACTACTTCCTGCATGATCATGGAGCCTTTAAACCAGTTTGCCGGGTTCCAGAATGATTATTACTATGACTATTACGGTACGGTAGTGGTATTCCACCACTGGTACCTTTATCCATCTGGATAGGGGGTAGCAAAGCATGGTGGACAGTTCCTTCTAGGTTACCAGAACTGCTAGGAGTGGCAGCATTTTCAACAAGTCATGTAATAGTTTATGATACTGGAGGAGCTTAATGTCCCAAGGTTCAGTAAGCAGGTTGTCACGGATCGCAGGCGCATCCGTGCCCCGATCCCATGCTGCGCCCTGTCCTGCACATCGGGTCGGGGGTCCGGCCGCTCCCCTGCCGGTGCCCAGGTCCACTTACCCGGCCATGCTCCTGCTCCGTCTGCCTCTGTCCCTTGGCGCACGCGGTCCCGCTCCCTAGGGCACACGCGCGCCGGCAGTGTTAGATTTAAAGGGCCAGTGCACCGGTAATTGGCTATTGCCGGGCACTGCCCCTATTTAAGGCTGCCTTTTCCTAGCAGCCTGCCGGATTTTTTAGTGCTTTTACCCTTTTAGAGAAAGCTTTCCCTGTTGCCTTGTCCTGATTTCCGTGTAACCGTACCCTCTTGTTTACGTTCCTGACCACGAATTCTCTGCCCCCTTTCCCCTGCCCTTTTCCAGCCTGTCCCCAATACGAGCCTCCCTGCGTATTTGTACTTCCCCTACCCTTGGCTGCCACGCAAGAAAAGTTCCGCCAGTGGAAGCGACCTGGTAGATCCCGCCGCAGCAAGTCCATCCCGCTTTGGGTGGCTTTGGTGAAAAACCGGGACTACTTAGATTCCGCTCCCTGGTGTGGGCTTCCCCCCATCGCTTGCGATGGTCCAGCGGATCCACCACCGCAGACCGTTAAAGTAAGACCCGGGGCCATGGATCCCGCCAAGGTGCCACTGCCTAGTGTGGCGGACCTAAAGACCATTGTTGCCCAGCATCACAGCAACTGGGTCAACAGCAAAGCATAACTGAACCCCAGTTGTCCACTCTGATGCAGAAAGCTCATCACCGCCCAGCAGCAACCTTCGCCATCTCCGGGGTTTTGTTCCAGCTTTGGGGGTTTTCCTCGGGCCCCGGTGGCCCCAAATCCGGCTGTCGCTCCCGTCTAAGTTGACGGGGGACCCAAAACTGTGCGGGGATTCGTCACCCAATGTTCGATGCACGTGGAGCTGATGGCCGACAGTTCCTTTTCCGAACGCTAAAAAGGTGGCATTCGTGGTTAGCCTGTAGAAAGGGCCCGGGCATGGGCCACCCCTCTGTGGGACAGGAACGATCCGGTAACGGCGGACCTACAGTCCTTCCCCAGGGAATTCCGCAACATGTTTGAGGAACCAGCACTTGCATCCTCCGCCGAGACAGCCCTCCTAATCCTGTGCCAGGGGGATTCGTCCGTAGGAGACTATGCGGTGCAGTTCCGCACCTTAGCTTCGGAATTAACCGGGAATGAGGCCGCCCTGTGCGCACCTTTTTAAAAAGAGGCTCTCCAGCCGAGTTAAGGATGTGTGGCCGCGAGAGAAAATCCCATCTTCCCTCAGCGACTTGATCCGGTTGGCCGCCCGTACGAGTGGCTTCGCCGAAAGGGGAGAAGGCTCCGGCAAGAGAAAGAGTTAGCCCGTCCTCGTCGGTTCCCCACGCCTGGCACCGTGTTCCAGTGGGCCCCCCGCGCAACCGTCACCATCTTCCCCCGAGGAGCCCATGGGAAGTTGATTGGGTTCACCTCACAGAGCAGGAGTTTGGCCCGCATTTGGCAAAAGAAAACTGTGCCTCTACTGGGGGCAGCCCAGAGCATTTCCGGAGGAATTGTCCCCAACGTCCCAAGCATGCGGGAAAAATTCCGCACCTAGGGTTTAGTGGGAGAGGCGTTCCAGGTGCAAATTCCTCCTCTCCCGCCTGATGATGCCTGTACAGGTCTTGACTGATGCTGGACTCTCGTTTTAAGTCTTTGGGGGTTCCTGGACTCAGCCGGGAACTTTATCCACTGGTCTCTAGTGATGCAGTATCGTCTTCCGGTGGTCCGCCTGGAAAAGCCACTGGTGATTTCCTCAGTCAGCGGGGAGCTGCTTAGCGACGTAGGGGCTCTACATAAGGAAAAGATCTCCTTCTAAGTGTTGCCTCGCTCCTCTTCGGCCGTCCTCCTCCGGCTTCCTTGGCTACGGCTCCATTCTCCTACACTGGACTGGTCGTCTGGAGAAGTAACCTGCTGGGGTCCTAACTGCCGGAGTCGCTGTTTGTTGGTACCTCGCCCGGTACTTTCCTGCTCCCGCTCGACCCTCCGTGAGCCGTTGCCCGGCCTACCGCCTGAATATCTGGAGTACGCCGACATGTTCTCTGAGAAACAAGCTGAGAGTCTTCCTCCTCATCATCCATACGACTGCCTAATTGACTTACTGCCAGGTACCAGTCCTCCTCGGGGCAGAGTCTACCCCTTGTCTGTTCCTGAGACACAAGCTATGTCGGAGTACATACGGGAGAATCCCTAGAAGGGGTTTATACGAAAGTCCTCTCCTCCCGCTAGTGCGGGATTCTTCTTCGTAGAAAAGAAGGACGGATCGTTACGGCCCTGCATCGATTACCAGGGTCTTAACAAGATCACGGTGAAAAACCGGTACCCGCTGCCATTGATTACAGAACTGTTTGACTGTCTTTGGGGGGCAAAGATCTTCTCCAAGCTGGACTTGAGGGGAGCCTACAATCTGGTCCGAATCCGTAAGGGCGACGAATGGAAGACGGCCTTCAACACCAGGGACGGGAACTTTGAGTACCTGGTCATGCCATTCGGACTATGTAATGCGCCAGCTGTCTTCCAGGAGTTTGTGAATGATGTCTTCAGGGATCTCCTTTATACCTGTGTTGTGGTCTACCTGGACAACATCTTGGTGTACTCCCCTGATCTTGAGACTCATCGCGTCCACGTACACCAGGTACTACGTCGCCTACGAGCTAACCGCCTGTATGCCAAGCTAGGGAAGTGCCTCTTTCATCAAACTAGCCTTCCATTTCTAGGCTATATCATCTCGGACCAAGGCCTACGGATGGACCCAGCAAAATTGTCGGCCGTGTTGCAATGGCCACGCCCAGTGGGTCTTCGGGCCATCCAGCGGTTCCTGGGTTTCTGCAATTATTACCAGCAGTTCATCCCCCATTTCTCCACGCTGGTGGCTCCCATTGTGGCCCTTATGAAGAAACACGCAAATCCACGTGGCTGGCCCATTGAGGCCGGAGAAGCGTTTTCCAAACTGAAGACTGCCTTTGCCACTGCGTCTTTCCTGTCGCGGCCAGACCCCGCAAAACCCTTCTCGCTTGAAGTAGGCACCTCGTCAGTGGGAGTTGGAACAGTCCTCACACAAAAACGGCCCACAGGCAAAACAGTCACTTGTGGCTTCTTTTCCAAGACATTCTCGCCAGCGGAAAAGAATTACACTATCGGAGCCCGGGGAGATTTTGGGGCCATCAAACTGGCTTATGGAGGAGTGGCGTTATCTGCGGGAAAGGGGCTTCGGTATCCCAATTTGTTATCTATTTCCGATCACAAGAACCTGCAGTACCTCCAGATGGCTCAGCGACTCAATCCACGCCAAGCTCAGATCCACTTCCGTCCTGCTGAAAAGAACGTGAAGGCTGATGCCCTCTCCCGTGTCTATGACGTGGTGGGTAAAGAAGTGACCCCAGAGCGCATAATTCCCCCGGAACGCCTTATCTCCGCAGCTCCTGTCGACCACCGGAACGTCCCGCCGGAGAAGACATCTGTTCGGCCTGCGCTCCATAGGCGTATCCTGAAGTGGGGGCACTGCTCACTGGTGGCCAGGCATCCCGGTGCTCGCAAGACGTTTCTCCTGATCTCCCGGTTCTATTGGTGGCAGGACCTCGCTAAAGATGTCAAGGAATTCGTCCAGTCGTGTACCTCCTGTGCCCGCAACAAGACACCTCGTCACAAGCCGACGGGGCTCTTGCACCCACTGCCCATCCCTAAGCAACCATGGACTCACAGGGCGATGGACTTTATAACCGATCTACCCCCTTCGTCTGGTAATACGTTGTCTGGGTGGTCACAGATCGGTTTTTCCAAAATGGCGCATTTTTGTCCCTTTGCCAGGCCTGCCTTCTGCCCCGCGCCTGGCCGGGCTATTTTTTTCCACATTTTTCGTCTGCACGGGGTTTCTCTGCAAATCGTCTCGGATCGGGGGGCAGTTCGTTCTAAATTTGGCGGGCCCCTTTGTTCTCAAATCCAGGTGAAGCTTGACTTCTCCTCTGCATACCCAACCCCCGACGAATGGCCAGGTGGAAGAGGTCAACCAGGTTCTGGGTGTTACCTGCGCCACTTCGCCCCGGCTCGACAAAATGACTGGGGCCCAAATTGCTTCCGTGGGCAGAATTTTCTTACAATTCCCTGGACTCAGAATCCGCGGGCGCCTCTCCCTTCCACATGGTGTACGGTCTGCATCCCCGCCCACCTTTCCCACTGGCATCTCCATCTGAGGTCCCGGCGGCGGACACTCTGGTCCAGGACATGAAGACCATCTAGTCCCTGACCCGCCAATCCCTGCTCCATGCTTCTGAGCACACAAAGGTTCAACAGACAAAAGAAGAAGCCCTCCTCCGGTCTTCTTCCGGGGTGACAAGGTGTGGCTGTCGGCCAAATATGTCCGCCTCAAGATCCCAATCTACAAACTGGGACCCCTCTTTTTGGGACCTTTTGAGGTCCTTAAGCGCATAAATCCAGTGGCCTATAAACTCTGGCTCCCTCATACCTTGCGCATCCCGAACTCCTTTCATGTCTCGCTACTAAAACCCCTGGTCCTGAATCGTTTCTCTCGGAAGGCATTCCCTCCTTCGTCTGTGGCTGATGCCTCCAATGTCTTTGTGGTCAAGGAAATCTTGGGTATGAGGAGGACTAAAGGGAAACGGTATTTTCTCATTGACTGGAAGGGGTTCAGGCCAGAGGAAAGGTCTTGGGAGCCGGAGGAGAATATTCTGGACCGTAGTGTAATCCAGAGATTCCTCCAGACTAGAACGAGGAGAGGGCAAAAGGGGAGGGGTACTGTCACGGATGCCCTGCGACCCTCGTCCCGGGTCGCAGTCGCATCCGTGCCCCGATGCCATGCGGCGCCCCGTCCTGCACGTCGGGTCGGGGATCCACCCGCTCCCCTGCCGGTGCCCAGGTCCACTTACCCGGCCACGCTCCTGCTCCGTCTGCCTCTCTCCCTAGGGCGCGCGCACGCCGGCTGTGTTAGATTTAAAGGGCCAGTGCACCGGTAATTGGCTATTGCCGGGCACTGCCCCTATTTAAGCCTGCCTCTTCCTAGCAGCCTTGCCGGATCTTTAGTGCCTTTAGCCTTTAGAGAAAGCGTTCCTGTTGCCTTGTCCTGATTTCCGTGTACCGTACCCTCTTGCTTACGTTCCTGACCACGAATCTCTGCCGCCTGCCCTGACCTTCCAGCCTGTCCCCAACTACGAGCCTGCCTGATGTATTTGTACAGTCATGGCAAAAAGTTTTTGTTTTTTTTTAAATTGAAAGTTTTTATTAAATTTTTAACATAGGTAAAGGAAGACATTGCACACATGTACATTTTAACAAAGGCATTCAGCATACAAGCCTAACAATAATTCTCTAATGAAGGAACTTGGAAAAGTTAGGTTGAATATGCCGCATTTGAAAGTCCAGAGAGTTATAAAGGAGAAAGCTGTAGCCTTGAGTGCTAATGTCAGAGCTTACAAAAAACATTGAAGTCTACTTTTTAAGTCATGAACATATAGAGACTTTAAGACAAAGAAACAGGTAGCGGTACATACAAAGGAAAGAAGGGTAAGGGTGGGGTGGGTGACCACGTGGGACAGGGCTTCATGGAGGCCCAACCAGAGCTATGTAGAGTTCGTGGTGCGATAAACATCCCATGCAAACCACGTCTTCTCGAACTGGTCTATTTTGTCATGTAGGGAGGCCGTTAAATATTCCATACGCCTGATCTCTGCCACTCTTTGGCATAGGTCCCCTGCGGCTGGTGGCGCTGTCTGGCACCTGGCCGCCGTTAGACTGTGTAGCATTAGAGAAGAGTCAGCCTTAGAGATCCCCTGTACCGGGCCGTTCAACAGGTAGCTTAGGGGGTCAAGGGGAATTCTTACCATTAAGACCCTGTGTAGGAGATTCTGCACTTGCGACCAGAAGCCCTGAACTATCGGACAATCCCAGAAGATATGAGGGAGCGTCCCGACAGCGGAGTGACATCTCCAACAGGTCTGAGGCAGCTGTGGGTTCCACTTATGTAGGACTTCAGGGGTATGGTACCAGAAGAGCATTATTTTATATAAGTTTTCCTTATATGTAGTGCATGTCGAGGACTTGGCCGCCGCTTTCCAAATGGCTTGCCACGTCGAGTAGGGAATGCCCCTGCCTAGGTACGATTCCCACTTCGCCATGTATTTATGTGTCGGAGGCTCGTCGGGAGATGGGTCTGAGAGAATGGTGTAAAGTGCCGAGATGAGCCCTCTAGTGGAGTGACCTGCTTTGCATATCTGTTCAAATCGGGTTGGTATAGATAACGTGGATGAGCCAAACATAGAAGATAAGAGGTGCGATATCTGCAGGTAGTGAAATCTCGATCTTTCTGGGAGTTGATAGTCTCTCTGGAGAGTAGAAAATGGTATCAGTCTCCGATCCTCAGCCCTAGCAATGTCCACGAATCGGAATAGACCATGCCCCAGCCACGGCCCAGCAACCAGCCTTGACGAGCCAGTAGGGAGCAAGGGAGTACACAGAAAGGAGGCCATTGGGGATGCCCCCGAAGCCAACTTAAATTTATTCTTACAGCGGTTCCAAATCTGCTGGGTAAATCTGATAGGGCCCAACAGGTAGCCCAGGTTAGGCAAGGGTCGAGAGTGCCAGGGCCAAAAGTTTTGAGAATGACACAAATATTATATTTTCACATGATCTGTTGTCCTCTGGTTTTTATGTGTGTTTGTCAGATGTTTTTATCACATACAGAAATACAAGTGCAATCATATTATGATTAACCAAAGCTTTTATTGACAGTTAGAATGAGTTAATGCAGCAAGTCAGTATTTGCAGTGTTGACCCTTCTTCTTCAGGATCTCTGCAATTCTCCCTGGCATGCTCTCAATCAACTTCTGGACCAAATCCTGACTGATAGCAGTCCATTCTTGCACAATCAATGCTTGCATTTTGTCACAATTTGTTGTTTTTTGTTTGTCCACCCGTCTCTTGATGATTGACCACAAGTTCTCAATGGGATTAAGATCTGGGGAGTTTCCAGGCCATGGACCCAAAATCTCTATGTTTTGTTCCCGGAGCCATTTAGTTATCACCTTTGCTTTGTGGCAAGGTACTCCATCATGCTGGAAAAGGCATTGTTGATCACCAAACTGCTCTTGGACGGTTGGGAGAAGTTGCTCTTGGAGGACATTCTGGTACCATTCTTTATTCATGGATGTGTTTTTAGGCAAGACTGTTAGAGAGCCGATTCCCTTGGCTGAGAAGCAACCCCACACATGAATGGTTTCTGGATGCTTTACAGTTGGCATGAGACAATACTGGTGGTATCGCTCACCTTGTCTTCTCCGAACAAGCTGTTTTCCAGATGTTCCAAACATTCGGAAAGGGGATTCATCAGAGAAAATTACTTTACCCCAGTCCTCAGCAGTCCACTCCCTGTACCTTTGGCAGAATATCAGTCTGTCCCTGATGTTTTTTCTGGAGAGAAGTGGCTTCTTTGCAGCCCTCCTTGACACCAGGCCTTGCTCCATGAGTCTCCGCCTCACAGTGCGTGCAGATGCACTCACACCTGCCTGCTGCCATTCCTGAGCAAGCTCTGCACTGCTGGTAGCCCAATTACGAAGCTGAAACACTTTTAAGAGACGGTCCTGGCGCTTGCTGGTCTTTCTTGGGCGCCCTGGAGCCTTTTTGGCAACAATGGAACCTCTCTCCTTGAATTCCTTGATGATGCGATAGATTGTTGACTGAGGTGCAATCTTTCTAGCTGCAATACTCTTCCCTGTTAGGCCAGTTTTGTGCAGTGCAATGATGACTGCACGTGTTTCTTAAGAGATAACCATGGTTAACAGAAGAGAAACAATGATGCCAAGCACCAGCCTCCTTTAAAGTGTCCAGTGGTGTGATTCTTACTTAATCATGACAGATTGATCTCCAGCCCTGTCCTCATCAACACCCACACCTGTGTTAATGGAGCAATCACTGAAACGATGTTAGCTGGTCCTTTTAAGGCAGGCCTGCAATGAAGTTGAAATGTGTTTTGGGGGAAAAAGTTAATTTTCTAGGCAACTATTGACTTTGCAATTAATTGCTGTTAAGCTGATCACTCTTTATAACATTCTGGAGTATATGCAAATTGCCATTATAAAACCTGATGCAGTAGACTTTGTAAAAATTAACATTTGTATCATTCTCAAAACTTTTGGCCATGACTGTACTTCGCCTACCCGTGGCCGCCACCGTAAGCAAGTTCCGCCAGTGGAAGCGACCTGGTAGACTCCCGCCGCAGCAAGTCCATCCCGCTTTGCGGCAGACTCTGGTGACAACCGGGATCTACTTAGATTCCGCTCCCTGGTGTGGGCTTCCACCATCGCTTGCGGTGGTCCAGCGGATCCACCAACGCAGACCGTTACACAGGTCATGAATTTTTAAGGCATTTTTATTACTTTCTGCAAAGTCAAAGGTTTACATACATTTCATTAGTATTTGGTAGCATAGCCCTTAAAGGGGTGTTATCGTTTCAATAAATGGCTTTCAGAATAAGGGGACAGTGAAAACAAACAACTTTGCAATTGGATGTCATTTGCAAAGCTGTCTCGTTTTCTCTGTCTCCCTTATTCTCTGTTTATGTAAACAAACTTGCCTTGTCTGGGTCTAATCCTACCCCTATCTGTTCATTGGGTGCCGGCTCTTTCAATTAGTATTCTGTGCGGCCCCTGGGTCTAAATTGCGAGCGCGCATTCCTGCGCATGCTCCCTGAGGACTGATGGCTCTTTCGTCTCCCTGCTTTTTTTTTCTGTATTAACGACGTTCCGGGCATGCGCAGTAGCCCGGAATGACTTTAATACGTCATCAGATACATTCCCCGCTGCCTCTGTCTGGCCGGAATGCCTGTCTGTAGTGAGCACATTCCAGGCATGCTCAGTAGCACGGAATGTGCTTGAGACACAATCTCATTCCTCTCACTGTCTTCAGGGAGATTTTGCACGGAGCGGTCAGGGATCAGAGAGTGAGGGGTCATCTCCAGCGCATCAGTGTTATTTATATTGGTATGCGGGCAGTTCTTCGTCAGTTTAAATAAGAATGACTAGTGACTAGTGAGAGCACAGACACTGTGAGTTGGATTCGTATGCACACAGACAAGGGAGGTGGAAGAGCCAGGCTGTGCTGTCACCTCCCTCTGATGTTAAACAAACACTAGACTCATGAATGAGCACAGACAGGGAAGGGAGGGGGGATGATGTCATCCCCCTGCAGAAAAGAAACACCCAGATGGGAGGGGAAGAAACGCCCCTGCATTCCAGGAAATGAGATTTAGAAAGATCTCAGAAAGAGCCGAACGAAGGCAGCGATAAATCCCCTTTAAACTGTATGACTTGGGTCAAACGTTTTGGATATCATTTCACAAGTTTCTCACAATAGTTTGTAGGAATTTTGCCCCTTTCCTCCCGACAGAACTGGTGTAACTGAGCCATATTTGTAGTTCAACTTGCTCGCCCCTGCCTTTTCAACTTTGCCCATAAATTTTCAGTAGGTTTGAGAGCAAGGCCTTGTGATGGACACTCCAAAACATTGACTTGGTTATCCTTAAGCCACTTTGAAACCAGTTTGGGCAGGAGGCTTGTCAGGAAAAACCCTTTAACCCCCCAAAGTTTTAAATTTCCTTGTTTTTTTGCCCAGAGATATTGTTTCAGTATTGCAAATATTCTTTTTTTCCTCATGTACCATCTTTTTTGTGAATTTGCAACCAGTCCCTTTGCAGCAAAAAAACCCCCAGAAAAGGGATTTTGCCCCCCCGGTTTTCCCCCACAGTTGGGTTTGGTGTTCTTAGGCTTCCAAGCTTCTCCCTTTTTCCTCCAATTTTGAAACAATGGTCTTTAGGGGCCAAAACAGTTTTTTTTTTAGTTTTGTCAGAACACAGGACAGGTCTCCAAAAATTTTTAGGTTTTGCCCCCTTTGGGGCTTTTGGGGAAAACCCCATTATTCTGACTTTTATAGGGTTTCTTTTGGAGTAAGGGTTTTCTTCTGGCGGGGTTTGGGCCTTTCAGCCTGTTAGGGTCTGGGGTTTGGACCCGCTGGCCCAACCGCAGGGATGGGAAACCCCCCGACCCCGAGGGGGAAATTAAGGGGGTCCCGGGTTTGATTCACCGGCCCCCGCCCCCAAAGGGGGAAAGGGGACTTGTGCGGGGGGGAGCCAACCAGGGTCATTTCCCCTGGCTGGGGCTTGCAGGGGCCGGTGGCGGCCCAAAAGGGGTGGGCGGGGTTTTCAAAATGGCAGTCAGGTTTTCGTAGTTTGGGCCCAGGCAAGGGGTAGGGCAGGCGCTGTGGTTGGTAAACGAAAGACTGGCGGGAAGGGTTTAGGGCAGGCGGAAAGGATCGGTGGTCAAAATAAAGTAAGAAAAAAGGGTTCGGTAAAGGGTAGGGGAAAGGGCTTTCTGGAAGGGCCTTTACCCAACTTTGGGCAGGGGGGGAAATAAAGACCCGGGCCCAAAGGCCACGGGGAAAAGGGCTGGGCAAAATGGGAAACAGTGCCCGGGTAAGGGCCCAAATTTCCCGGGCGCACGGGCCCTTTAAATCTCAGATTGCCGGCGCGCGCGCTTTGGGGGGGGCCGGGCGCCGGGCGCAGGGGAAACCGGGGGACCCCGAGACGGACGGGGCGGAGGTCCCCGGGCCCGGCCACGGGGGGACACCCCGCCCCCGGCCCCCGGGGGGCCCCCGGGTCAAGGGGTTTGAGGGGCGGAAACCCGGACCCGGGAAGGGGGGGCGGGGTCCCGGGGGCGACCGGGCCAAAAAAGGCCCCCCCCGGGGCAACCCGGGTTGGACCCAGGTTTTCCTGGGCCCCAAATTTTTTATGGGCCCCGGCCCTTCCATATCCCGGGTTTTTAATTGGTTTTTTTAACCACAAAGAGCATTAGTGCTTTGGGGCCAAAAAGAGGGAAAGGGGGGGCCCTGCCTTTTTGGAAAGGAAGCGTTTAAGGGTCCCGGGGTTTTTAAAGTGGGGGAGACATAAAAGGGGATTTTTTGGGGTATAGGGGAATGGTAGGAGGGATCACCCGGAGTTTTTTGGCCCCCCGGGTTTATGAGTTTTAATTTGCCCTTTTTCCGAGGGTTTCCCTTTGGGGGCAAAGGAAAAAAGGGGCCCCCGGTTTTTTTAGGAGGGGTTTTTTGAGGCGGACATATCGGGTGACGCGCATCACCTTTTTACCCGGGGGGGGGAAGACAGGGAGGAGGGCTTTTTTTTTTATTCCCGGGTTTTTCCCCCTTGAGGTCAGGACGCACGGAGCAGGGTTTTGGCGGGTCAGGGCCCAAAGGGTTTCCCTATGTCCGGGCCGGGTTTTTGTCGGGCCAGCTGGGCCCTCGGATGGGATGCTAGGGGGAAGAGGGGGGCGGGGATGTAAGCCGTACACAACTTTGAAGAGGAGAGGCACCCCCCCGGGAATTGACTCTAGGGAAATTTTTTACAAAAAATTCCGGGCCCAAAGGGAAAGTAATTTGGGCCCCGTCAAAAAATTTTTGGGCCCACGGGCCCAGGGAAGTGGCGCAGGTAAAAATAGAATCTTGATTCCTCTCCTCCACCGGGCCCAATTTTCGTCTGGGGGGTTGGTAACCCGAGGGGGAAGCCCAAGCTTCCCCTGGGGGGTTTTTAGCGAAAAGGGGCCCCGGGCCAAAAATTTTGGGAAAAAAAAATTCACCCCCCGATCAGAGAGATTTGGAGGAAAAAGACCGTGCAGCGAAAAATGTGGGAGAAAAAAAATGGGCTGGGCCCAAGGCGAAAGGGCCCGAAGGCGGGAACCCTGCAAAGGGGGAACCCAAAATGTGCCTTTTTTTTGGAAAAACCGGGCCCTTCCACCCCCCCCCCACCCCAACCCCTATGGGTTTTTAACCGGACGAGGGGGGGGTAGGTCGGTTTAAAGGGGCCCATTCGCTAGGGGAGCCCCAGGGGTTCCCTTTTGGGGGATGGGCGGTGGGGCAAGGGGGCCGGGCCGGGGCTGTGTGCGCGAGGAGCCTTGTTCCCGTGCAAAAGGGGGTACACGCGGGACAAAACTCTTTAACGCCCTTACGGGGTCCTGCCCCAAAATAGTCCCGGGGAAAAATTTCCAGGGAAAAACTTTCTTGTGGGCCCCGGGAATCCCGGCACCAGGAGCGTACGCCCCACCTAGGATACCCCCAAGGGGAGCGCGGGGGGAAAGGGTTTCCCCGGGGGGGCGCCCCCGGGGGAAGGACGACAGGGGCGGCGGAAAATAAGGCGTTGGGAGGAAATTTTTGGTTTGGGGAATGCTTTTTCCCCACCCCCCACGTCGGGAGGCGGGAAAGAGGGCATTTTCCCTTTTCCTTTTTTTTTCTCGGCGGGGCCCGGAAATGAATCGGAAAAAATTTAAAACGGGAGAAAAAAAAGCGAAAACCCTGGGCCGGGGCGTGGTTTTAAGTGGGCTGGGCAGTCTGGAGGAAACTGGGGTTTTTTATGATCCGAGTAGTTTACAAATGGGGTCCCGGGCCCCTTTTCCCGGAAAAATTCCCCATTATTCCCGGGGGCAGTTTTAGGGCTAATAATTTCCCCAATCTCCAATGGTTTATTTCCTTTTCCCCCTGTGAAAAAGGTTTTAGAAAGAAGGCCCAAAAAGTGCTGTTTTGCCGGGTGGGCCCTTTTGCTTTGGGGGGAAATTATCCAGCCCCCTTACCGATGAGGCGTCTACTTCAGCCCGGAAAAGGGGGTTTTCCGTGGGTTTTGGGCCCCGACAGGATTGGACCCCAAAAAGGAAAGTTCCCGGGTTTTTGTTTGGAGAACGCTTCCCTTTCCCCTTCCCAAGGCCAGCCCCGTGGATTGGCTTTTCTTTCCGTAATTTAAGGGCATAAATTTTTGGGAAAAGCCACCCAAAAGGGGGGAAGAAGGGACGGAAAAAACTCCCGGGTAGAAGTTGCAAAAACCCCAGGAACCGTTTTTGGGCCCCGCGGGCCCAATGGGCGTGGCCATACAATCCCGGCGCAAATTTGGGGCTGGGTAAATCCGTAGCCCTTGGCCCGAGATAATATAACCCAAGGGGAAAGGAAGGCTGACTTGAAGGAAGAAGGCACTTCCCCAATTTGGGATTTCAAGGGGGATTTTGGGTCGTAGGCGCTGTAGCAATTGACGGACGTGAAGGCGGTGAGTCTCAAAGATTTAGGGGGTATATCAGGATGTCGTCCAGGTAGACAAGGGCACAGGTATAGAGAAGGTCCCTAAATAAAATCGTTAAAGAACTCCCGGGAAAAGGGGCAGGGGCATTACAGAGTCCAAAGGGGATAACCCCGGGGACCGAAGTGGCCGTCTCTGGGTTTAAGGCCGTCTTCCACTCATCGCCTTGCGGATCCGGGCCAAATTGTAGGGCCCCTTAGACCAGCTTGGGGAAAAAAACCCTTGCGGCCCCCGTAGACGGTCGAATTAAATTTCCGTGATCAACGGTAGAGGGGACCGGTTCCCTTTCCCCTGATCTTGTTTTAGGGCCCCCCGGGGGTCGATGCAGGGTGTAGGGAGCCGTTTCCCTTTTTTTCCACAAAAAAAGAATCCCGCTCCCCCGGGGGGGAGGAGGGGCTTTCGGGAAAAAATTCCCTTTTTGTTGATTTTTCCCCGGGTTTTTACTCGACATTTGGCCCTTTAGTCTCAGGAACGGGGTAAAAGGGGGAGGGCTCTGCCCCCCAGGGGGTGGTACCCGGGGAGAAGATCAATCGGGCAATCATATGGGATGTGGCCCGGCAAGGTCTCTGCTTTCTTCTTCGGAAAAGACATCCCGAAAAAATCACGATATGGCCCGGGGGGAAACCCCCTGGGGCTTTTAGCGGTACCGGAGAAGCCGGGAAGCAAAAGGGGGAGGCCCCACCAAAAAAGGGAGACCGACAATTTTGGACCCCCCTCGCCAAAAAATTTCCCCCCTTGCCAGGCAAGCACCCGGGGGATGTTGCTGAAAAAACCGAAGACCCCAAAAGGAAAGGGGGAGGGAAGGGCCGGGGTTAAAAACATTTGAACGACAGGGCTTTCTTTTGCAGTGCTCCAATTTTTAAGGAACAGTGGCTCCGTACGGTAACGGACCCCCGATCGCGAGGATCTCCCCCCCTGACCCGGGGGAGATGGAAAAGGGGCTTTCCAGGGAAACCCCCGGGGAAAATGGTGTTGAGACACCACCGGCAGGTCCCAAAAAGTTCCGCCGAAAAACCCGGGGGTCCGGAAGGGTGAAGCTTGAAAGGGGGGTCCCCGGCCCTTCGTGCCTGACCAGGGGGGGTATGTTCAGGGGAGAGGGACTCACCCCCTTGGGGAAGCTCTCCCCCGTAGGGCCCAGGTGGGGCTGTCTCTCGGCCCAGCGGAGGAGATGCAACCCCTGAGGAGATTTCAGGGGCCTTTTCCCCGTAGAGAAAATGGTTTTCCTTACGCCTCTTGGTAAAATTTTTGCGGGTCAGGTGGGCTCTATCACAGGTAGGCCTCTTTTCCCCCGGTGGCTGGGAAGGAAATTGGAGGCCGTAGAAACACCCGGGAGCAGGCGGGGCAGGCGGGTTGGGTTTGGAAATGGTTCTTGCTCTTTTGGGGGGAGTCCTCGCGTCTCTCTGTGAAGCGGATATCCCAAACCGGGGAAACCAAAATGGTTTAGCTCGCTTAAAAAAAGGTATGGGCCCCGGGCCGGAGAGGGATTTCCCTTTAATCTGGTGGAGAGACCCCTTTCCTGGGAAAGGGGCCCACAACGCTGAATCGTTCCAAGCCAGCTCGGGGGGCCCAAAATGTGCGGAAAATGGCCCGGGGGTGGGCTCCCACGGGGCGTTCCCCTTGGGTTTCAGGGGTTTAACAGGGGGGTTCAAACAGACGAAAAACGGGGGCAGGCTTTCGGGAAAACACACCCCGGGAAATTCCCTGTGGGAAAAGTCCCCCGGCCCGCCGGTGACCTGGGTCGCCTCGGCCCAGAGGGAGGGTTTCCCAAAGGCCCGGGGTTTTAACCCCCGAGGAAAAAATGACCACAAAGGCCAAACCCTTTTGGGTCTTTCCCAAGGGGAATTTACCAGCCCCAAAAAGTTCCAAAAGAAGGGAGAATGGGTGATTTATGCCCCCGCAGGCCCCTTTGGGTCCCCCTCGAACTTTTTTCGGGGTTTGGGCCCAAACGGGCTTTGGACCAAATGGGCGGGCTGTCACGGGAGGAACCCCTGCAGGCCCCAATGCCCGTGCGGGGTTTGGGGTGAAAATGCTTGGGATCATGGAGGAGAAACTGTGAAGGCCCGCTTTTTGGCTGCGCGATTTTTGGGTTTTGTTTGCTTGACCACCCACGGGGGGTGATATTGGCCGACGCTCGGAAGGAGCCTTGGCGGGATTCTTTGGGGGATTTACGTTACGGTTGGGGGTGGATCCCCCTGGACCACCGCAGGGCGATGGGTAAGCCCCCACCAGGGGGGTGGAATTTTTTAAGTGGGTCCCGGTTTCACCAAAAGGCCCGCCCCCCCAATAAAACGGGGGTGGACTTGCTTCGGCGGGAGTTTAAACCAAAGGGCACTACCACCCGGCGGGGGGGTTGCCCCGCCCGGTGGCGGCCCGGGTTGGCGAAAGGTACCCCCCAAATCGGCAGTCGGGCCCCGTAGTGGGGAAAGGGGAAGGAAAGGGCAGGGCCGGGGCTGTGGTTCGTGAAAGTAGAAAAGGAGAAGGTAGGGAAAGGCCCCAAGGATCGTGGTCGATAAAGTAAGCAAAAGGGTTCGGTTTCACGGTAGGCCCAGAAAAGGTTTCGGAAAAGCTTTCCCAATGGCATGGGGCCCCTAAAGATCCCGGGGGAAAGGCCCCCTGGGGAAAAGGCTGGGCTTAAAATAGGAACCCTTTCCCGGTTTTTAAAGGCCCAATTTTTCCCGGCGCACTGTCCCTTTAAATCTCAGATGGGCCCCGGCGCGCTCCCTAAGGGGGGGCGCCGGGCACGCCGAGAGACCGAGGGGGGACGGGGCAGGAAACGAGGCCCGGGGGGCACTGGGGGGACCCCGGGGGGGGATGAGCGGAAACCCCGGGCCCCCGGTCGGGACGGGGGCGCCCCCTCAGGGGACGGGGCACGGATGCGCCTGGAAACCCGGGGCGAGGGTCGCAGGGGCCAAACCGTGACACAGATATGTTGATTCAGTTTTTGTTTCATTGGATAATGAAACCCAAAATTTCCCGCTTCCGCCAGAAACTTCCCCAAATTTTTGCCCTTTTGTTCCTTTGGGTTTTATATGCAAATGTTGGAGCAAAGAGTTATCTCTGAGACACAGAAACCCTTCCTTCCTGAGGAGTTTTTATGGCTGGACATTTTCCCAAACTTTTTTGTACTTGCGTATAATTGTTTGTACAGAGAACAGAAACCCTTTTCAGCTATCTGAAAATTTGCCCCCAAAGGGAAAAACAACTTTGCAAATCCACAATCTCTTCCTGTATCCCGTGATTCTTTTGACTTTCCCCTGATGTTTCACAAGAACGTGTTTTCGTTGGAATTAAAAAAACATCCACATTTGTGTCTCTATTTAACTCAGATGTTTCCGTAAAACATACCTAAAACATATGGGTTGCCCCAAAATTTGTTTAAAAGTTTAGAAATCCTATGAAATGAAAACTTTTGACTTTGCAGAAATAATAAAAATGTTTTAAAAAAAATCCCTTTTCTTTTTTCTTTTATTCTGGCATTTGGCAAATAAAAATTTTTTTTTAGGTAATCCTAATTAAACTTAAAATTTGGGGAAAGGGTTTATTCTAATTTCATGCCCAGATACAAGAAAAACTTTCATTGTTTTTTTTTTAAAATTTTGTGTATGAAAAAACTTCGGGGTTTCAACAGATTTTAAAAACCCACAATCACATCATATAATATATTTATCAAAGTTTTTGGACCAGACTTATAACTATATACTATGATCCCAAGCATCCAGACTAGGAAGTCGACACAGAGGGACAGAATTATAATGTAAGAAAAAGGTTTTTACCTTGCAGCTGCTTATTTTCTGCCCCACCGAGTAAAGGGGAATACCCTCGTTTTCCGGGGGACGGGTGCCCCTTCGGTCCGTTTGAGTCTCTCTTTGAAGTGCTATAATTGATAGCACAATATGCGACTTCTGATGTGATTGGGTTGCCAAATTAGGAAAGAAGACGAGATACGAGTACTCAGAGAAGCAGACTTCATAGACACAAGTGTCTCTGTCTCAGCATGGCTTCTGTCTTTATTGTCAGTATGTCCAGTTTATATGTTTTTTTATACAAAGCAATAAATTCATACGTCACAAATCACAAGATACAAATAAGTTACCTCAGCAGCTTCTTTTCCCTTGACCCTTTTTCCGATAATGTTTTTTCTTGGAAACAGGAAAATCCCCTTTGCAAAAAATTAATTGTGACCTATAAAAGTAAGTAGTTTAAAGGGGGACATTTTTCTAAGTATTTCCCCAACAATTGCAGCCCCTTTACCACATCCTTGCTTGTTTTAAAATTTTGCCTGCCATGTGTTTTTTCAACCCCTTTTGAAAAAATTTTTAATGGATTGCATTGCTTTGTGGCCATTCCTAGTAGTTTCTGCGCTGTATTAACCCACAGATTTTTCACTTTTCCCATTCCCGTTTTTGGGTCGTCCCAAAGATCTAGCTTTCCCCGTCCTTTTGGTTTATATTTACTTTTCCCTTTTTATTTCCCAAAAAATGATTACATTGACTGCGGTGTTCCCCGTTCCCTTTTTTCCTGAACCCTGATTAAAAAAACATATTTTTTTAAAAGTTGGGAAAAGTGTTGTTATCCTCTTTTATTGGTTTTTCCAAACTGAGATTCCCGTTTTTTTGTACAGGTGGGGAGAAATAAAATTTACCCAATGAATGAGAAGACAGGCTATGATGGAAAACACATAACCTTAAAGGGGTTGTCTCGCTACAAAGAATAGCTTTCAAATTGTAGGGAACACAAAATAAAGACATTTTCCAAATATATTGCATTGTTCCTCTGTTTTCCCTAAAGAGATACAAGTGAATTTATTACCTCCATGGCTATTTCAGTTCCCTCAGTAACTGACCTGTAAACAAATCTCCTGGGGCTGTTTGTTCAATGAGATAACAGAGAGTGAGTCATCACACAGGTTGGCAGTGTCAGTCAGTGTCCTGTGCTGCCAGACAGTAAAAAGCTTGATTTATCTCAAGTAAACAGCTCTGTAATTAGGGCTTTTGTTTTGGGGATCAAATAAGAAGTCCTTCCAGTATGTTTGAGAAAGCTAATCTAAATCTAATTAGCATCTGAAAGCACAACATAGCTGTACAAGCATGGAGCTTATGCAAATTAGTATGAACCAGGAAGTGACAGAGAATTTCTTTCATGCATTCTTTGAAACCCTGTGGGGAGACAACTCCTTTAAGTGAGGGCATGAAAAAGATGAAAAATATGTCAAGATTTATAAGAGAGTGGACCAACTTATAAAACATGTAACCATGATTAAGAGCATTAACATGGAAAACGTGTCACCATAAATAAGAGCAGAGATCAGCATGGAAAACAGGTAAACATAATTGAGATCATGGACCAACATATAAACCATGTGAAGAATTGAACTCATTTAGTCTTGAGAAAAGACGGCTTCGGAGAGGACATGGTTAATTTATATAAAAATATAAATGGTCCCTACAAAAATATGTGGAAAAATTATTTCAAGTAAAGCCCCAAGAGACAAGGGGACATTCCCTTCAGCTCGAGAAATAAGGATTCAATCTCCAGAGGAGAAAAGCGTTCTTCATTGTAAGAACTGTAAATTTGTGGAATAGGCGCCTGAGGAGTTGGTCACAGCAGGAACAGTTGGGAGTTTCGAGAAAGGCTTAGATACCTACCTGAAACTAAAGAACATTAATGCGTACATAGCTATGTAAAATTCTGGATCCTGTCTGGTGGCAGTTCTATGGTCAGAGATGGGGTCTCCACTGGAGCAGACTGGTTCTTGCCTTGTGGGTTTCAGGGCATTCACCAGTGGAGAGGCTGGGCTTAAAACCCTGATCTTCCCTCCCTCTACCCACATTTTACCCACCCTTGGCTGAACTTGATGTAACTATGTAACCAGAAATTAGAGCACAGACCAACATCAAAACAAGTACCCATAACTGTGAGAACAAACCAACATGGAAAACTTGTAATTATTAGTGAGAACATAGCCCAACGTGGAAAACAAATATCCATAAGGCTATATCTACACAGCAATGTTAAAATGCCGTCCAAAATCGGCATTTTAGTATCACTGAACTGCAGTTTTTGGTGCAGATTTCTGCTAAAAACTGCGGTTGGTTTTCGGCATTGCCGTCTGCCCCATACATTAAATGTGCGAGAATCCAATGGCAATCATGTGGAAGATCCAGCAGGTTTTAAAAAATCCGCCGGAATCCGGTAGATTTTTAAACAGAGTGGAAAAAATCTGTGCTGTGTAGACTGCAGCACAGATTTTTCATTGTGGTCTACACAGCGCTGGGTACAGTTGGATTTTCGTTGGATTTTAAATACTGAATCCGCCAAAAATCAGATGACGATCCAGTTCTGTGTAGACAATATGAATCAACTTTTAAAACATGTTACTATGACTGAGGGCACTGACCAATATGGAAAACTTGTAATCATTAATGAGAGCATAGACCAAAGTGGAAAACATGTAACCATAAGTGACAGTATGAATCAACATGGAAAACATATTACCATGACTTGAGAGCACTGTCCTACATGGAAAACCTGTAATCATGATAGCATAGCCCAGCATAGAAAACAATTGACGGGGAATGAGATCACTAAAGGGGTTGTCTCATCTCAAAGTTTTATAGGATGCATGAATGAAATAATGCTGCTTTGCTCTGTCACCTCCTGGTCAAGCTGTCTGTAATTAGCATATGAGCTCCATGTATTCAGACCTCTGCTAATTAGATAAATCTCATGCTGTCAGGAACATGGACGCTTCTGAGGTAAACAGCAGTAATTACTGGCTTTTTTTCTGAAAGATCAGATAACAAACTGTCTGGAGTTCTGTGCTGAGACCTGTGTAATGACATCACTCCCTGCTATCAGGACAAACAGCAGGGGGGAAGAAGTACACAGGTCGGTCACTTGGGAAACCTGAGAGAGCACAGAAGGTGATAAAATCACTTGTAGCTCCTTAAAAAGAAGAAATGAACAACGCAATATATTTGGAAAACGTCTTCATTTAGTGTTCCCAACATGTTGCAAGCTAATCTTTATAGCGAGACAACCCCTTTTACAGTACTAGCAGTAAAAACTTATTGTTATGAGGGAGAGCATAGATAACTGACATTCCACCATAAATGAGAGCATGGGCCAGAATAGAAATCTCCATATTTAACTATTAATGAGTGCACAGACCAACATGTAAAAATAAACAGGTAACTATAAATGAGAACACGTACCACATGGAAAACCTTTAAACAGGCACTGTACTTTTTGATTATGTTGCATAAATCAATAATACAATTATATTTTGGAACTTTGTTTTATTATCGTGTATGATTTTATCTTAAAAATGCACCCTTATGAGCCGCTTCTTCTCCTGGTGCCCCCACTGATCATTAATTCTCAACGCACTTCTTTTTGCTTTTCCCTTTTCTTAATACAGTCTCTCTGCTGCTCTGATCTTTGTAATATGTGGTTTTTCAGTGACTGCAGAGATTCTGAGCGGCTACCCTGTAATTTTAATGTATGGGTGAAAGGCAGTGGATAGGCTGAAGGAAAGGCACTGTTTTTTTTGGGATATATTACACAGGTCATTATCTCACCATACACTATTGATTTATGGAAACAGAGTAAATGATAGGCGCGCTTTATGTGAGAGTTGTGGGAATACGGGTGGAGCTCATCTTTCTCTGACCTATTTCAGTCTTGCGACACATAATCCCGCAGCTCCCAGGAAATACTATTTCATGTACTATAAGTCAGGCTGATTCTGCATGTTTTTGTTTCGCACATCGGTCTTTGTGTTTTGCACAGCAGGTTGTGACCTCAACATAGTTACAGTCATGGAAGACAATGACATTGATATGCCTCCTGGATTCTATATCTTCACTGCAGACATGATGACGCTCTGAATCACATACATTGTGCCAGTCATCCAGCCACCTCTGTTTGGTGACAACAATGGCTTCATCAGATGACCATAGATAGATGTGAAGGATAAGGACATTATTCATCTTCTATGATATCATGGTTTTCAGCCTCTCAAACGTGTTCATTCCCCACCCAAAGTGGAGCACAGGCAAATTGCTCTGCTCCAGTTCTTACCAGGACTCTTATACCCTGCATCTATCCTTTAAACCAGGTGACAATGCAGTACAAACTAACATTTACCCTAAGCAAAAAAAGAATACCATTAATAATGCACAGGATTGAGCTTAGAGGGTTGAAAACTGGGACACTCTTCTCTAGGGGATCGGGATGGAAAAAACACCTTTTCCCTACGTTGTAGTGTTGAATATTTGTGCACTGTTTACATTGAATTGGAGTTATTATGTGGACACTGTTTAGCAGCATTATATGGGTTGTGTATACAGGATTATGTTGACACTGTATGGTAGTATTATTTAGACAGTATGCGGCGATTCTGTGCCTGTATGGACCAGAGGGTTTACCAAGCACGGTGATGAACACAGGTTATAATTACCTTAATTGTGCATTGATCTGTATGATGATTATATGTGTTTATTTGTAACACAGAAGTTTCAATACAGAAATCTTGATGCATCATAACTTGTATCAAGTTTATATTTTTAATTGTGGTTGATGGTGATATTAGTTATTGGTTTATACCCTTCAACAGCAGTCTCAGCAAGCCACCTCTTACACATGCTTTTCCAGTAGTCTAACACTTCACTATTAGTTACAGCAGACACATACTAGTAATTCCTATCATCACAATGGGGATACCACAAATCCAGCAGTACACAGAAAAGGGAAATTTCCAACAAAAATGGGCCATTAGTTCACCCAAGGGCACCCCATTTTTCTATTACAAACAGATTACATCCTACTTACCAACTTACTTATATTTGTGTTTTTCAAAAAATAAGACAGGACTGATATAAAATTTTTGAAGAAACAAGGTAGCTGGTATAAACTATATATCACTCAGCAGATCTTTCAAATGGGATCAACTCCCTCCTGTTTCATTTTATTGCATTAATCAACCCAGGCTGTCACATAACCCGACGGCGCATTCGGGACGATTCCCGGCCAGAGCTTCAGCCTTAATTTGAAAGAGCAGCTGAGGGGAATTGTTATCTCCAGTTACCAGGTGCCGGAGGTAGTCCTTCATAAGGCAGGACACACGGGACTCTCACTGGTCACTTATATGGTGATAGAGCTTACCTCTAAAGAGGCAGGAGAAGTACTGTAACTAGGGCTTATTTTTATATTTACTATATTTACTAAGCCTTATTTACTAGGACTTATTTTTAGAGTAGGGCTTATATTTCAAGCCTACTCCAAAACCCCTTAAAAATCCAGCTAGGGCTTATTATCGGGGAAAGGCTTGTTTTTGGAGAAACACAGTAGCAGGCTATTTCCACACACAGTCTTCACCTGTATTTACAACTGACCCTCCTACACCTACTTTACCAGTTTTTGACACACTCTAGCAATAGTCACAGCATGGCTCACATGACCATTCAGAGCACTGGTAACGTCAGTCAATGGTACATGACTGGTGCAGCCAATCAGTGGCTGCAGTGGTGACTTCCCTTTCAATAGAAGACTGGAAAAAAGCAGAAGACCAGCAGAGTATGAAAACAGCACAGCGCTGGATCCAAGGTGAGAGGAGAGGTGAGTATAACTTTTTTTGTTTCAATAGGGCAGCAGTATCCTAATAAAATAATAAAGAAAATGAACTGGACAACCCAGAACAAGAAAGTTCTGGCCATTATACTTATAAAATCCTCTTTTCTCCAACCCTGGGAATTTTTTCTATATCAAAGAACTTAGAGGGAAAAATCCATTCTATGATTACTTGTTAAACGGAAAAACTTAAAGGGGTTGTCTCACTACAAGGATTGCTTTTTATGTTAAAGATCTTGCAAAACAAGTCACTTTGCAGTATGTGTCCATTAACAGTGTCCTACCTACAGTGGGGAAAAAAAGTATTTAGGGCGACATGTATGATCGGGATTTTCGGCCGTTTTTTGGCGTATACTGCGCCTCCCAGCCCGAATCCCGCTGTCGGACGCGGGGATTGTTTTAGGCGCAGGTTCGCCAATTTCACTGCCCCCGCATGAAGGGCGGGGCAGTGGGCGCGGTGTGGGCGGGGGTGGGCTTGGGGCGGGAAACGGCGCGCTCCAAAACTCCGAGGCATGTACATGGCGAGTCGGAAAGCGAGGGCATGCAGCGCTCGGCAGCCCCCCGCAGGCGACCAGGTTTTTTTGGTCTAAATCCTCCGACGAGGCAACCGAAGCAGGATGGGAACATGAAAGGGAAGCAGACGAAGATCGCACAGAAACCCCCCCCCCACCCCCCCTTTTTGGCCGGGCGGGCCGCTCCCCTTTAAAAACCAGGGCGTATAAAAATTTGAAAAATTGCCGGGGAAAAAACAGTTTAAAAACTAAACCCCAAAAAACTATTTAAAAAAACCCCCAAAAATCAGAAAGGCCAAAAAAAAGGGGCGGGGGCGGGGGGGGGGGGGGGGGGGTTTTGGGGGGGGGGGGGGGGGGGGGGGGGGGGGGGGGGGGGGGAAGAACCCTTTAAAACAAAAGGGGGAAGACCAATTTTTCAGAAATCCAGGGGGATATTCAAAAAAAACAGTAAAAACGGAAAAAAGACATTTGGTTTAAGTAGTGGTTTTTGGCTACTCAGGAAAAACCAGAATAGGGAGGGACAGGCCCATTTACCTAGGAGAATTTAACCCAATCGAATAGGAGCGACAAGCCCTTTTTTTTTTTTTATCTATGGAGAAGTTTGACCAATCAAAATAAAGGGGGGAAAATTCAAAATAATAAAAAGAAGAAAAAAAGCTGATTGGCTGAGCTAGCGGTGGTTGGGGCTATCCCCCCAAATCAAGCCGAGCTATTTCCCCTCCCATATAGTCTATGGAAGAGGGGCCCTAAAATCCGCGCTCAGCCCCGGCGGCATAAAGTTTTTTTAAAAAAATATTTTTAAAAATGTAAACATTATCAAATAAAGAGCAAACCCTTCTTTAAAATAAAGCATTAAAAAAAACCCAAACAACGCGTTTGTCGCCGAAAACCGGCGTTACATGGGAAATTGCAATAAAGAAATTTTGCCGGAAATACAAAAATTTCAAATTGTTTAAGCTTTTCCATTGGTCGGCAAAAACCACCAATCAAATAGGAGGGGAAAATGCCCCATTAAAACCCTATGGAGGAAATTTGACCAATCAGAATAGGAGCGACAATGTTCCATTAACCCAATGGAGAAAAATTGCCCAATATATTCAAAGGTGGACAGTTAAAAATACAGTAAAAATGCAAAAAACGAGCTATTGGTTGAAGCGGCGGGGCTCGCCCGCTTAGCCAATAAAGAGCGCGACTACTTCCATAATTCTATGGGGAAAAAAATTCTGAGCGCGTCTGGTTTGGCAAATTTTTAAAAGAGGCCCGTTATTTGGCCCAAGGGGAGAGCGAGCGACTTCCTATGGGTTTTCTAATGCATCTGGAAAAAAACGTACAGGGCCCGAAATAAAAATTTAAAACACTACAGAATGGTCCCGATGTTTTAAAAAAAACGAATAAATATGGGGGTAACAAAAAAAAAATTTTAAATAAAATAAAATCATTTTTAAATTTCTTTCTTTTCTTGCACCCATACTATTGATCCTTGGCTAACGAAAATAAAGAAATAAACATGATTTATTTAATTAAAATTTTTTTCATTCCCCCAATTATTATTCGTTTTTAACACATCGGGGCCACTTCTGTAGTGTTATAATTTGATTTTCGGGGCCTGTCAGTTTTTTTTCCAGATTGCATTAGAAAACCCCTAGGGCGCGCTTGCTTCCCATTGGGGCCAAATAACGGCCCTCTTTTAACTTAGCCAATCACAAGCGCGCCGAATTTCTTTTCCCAAAAAAACCTATGAGAAAAAACTCGCCTCTGATTTGGGTAAGCTGGACAGCCCCGCCGTTCAACCAATCCTAGTTTTTCATTTTTACGTTTTTTTTGAAATGTCCCCCTTTGAAAATGATTGGTCAAAATTTTTTTTCCATAGGATATAATGGGACATTGTCCTCCTATTCGATTGGTCAATTCTCCTCCATAGGTTTAATGGGGACATTGCCGCTCCTATTTTGATTGGCTGGGTTTTTTCCGCCAATGAGAATAGCTTTTAAAAAATTTGAATACGATTTCCCGCGTTTTCCTTTCAATTCCCTATTAGCGCCCGGTCTCGGGGAAAAGCGTTGTTTGGGTTTTTTTAAATGCTTTATTTGAAAAAAAAAGGTTTCTGCCTTTATTGATAATGTTTTTCCTTAATAAAAATGATTTTTTGGGTTAATACTTCATGCCCGCCCCGCTAGAAAAGAGATTTTAGAGCACCCTTCTCCATAATATAATGGGAGAAGAAAACTCGCGCTCTGACTGGGGTGGGATAGCCAAGCCACCCCTAGCTCACCAACACCTTTTTTTGTCTTTTTTCTGTATTTTGAAAATGTCCCGCCTTTGATTTGATTGGGCCCCCAAACTTCTCCATAGGGTATAATGGACTTTGCGCCCTATTCTGAGGTTTTAAAACTCTTTTATAGGGTTAAAAGGGCCCCCTGTCCCCTCCTATTCTGATTGGTCCCCAAAATTCCCATAGGGAATAATGGGTCTTTTTCGCTCCCATTCGATTGGCCCGGCTTTTGCCGACCAATGAGAATACTTAAAAAATTTGAAATTTTTGATTTCCCGGCAATTCCCATTGCAATTTCCCTAGTAGCGCCGGTCCCTCGCGAAAAACCAAAGGTTGTTCGGTTTTTAACTGCTTTTTTTGTAAAGAAGGTTTCGCTCTTTTTCTGATAAAGTTTTACATTTTAAAAATGGGTCTCTGTCGCTCCTATTCCCGATTGGTGAGCTAGCCAAGTCCCCGGAAACTTAACCACAGCTCTTTTCGCTTTTTCTCGTAAAAAGATCATATCTGTAATGTAGGACAATAAAAAAAAAAGCATTTTTTGAAATTGGTTTGTTTACCAAATAATTTAGCAAGCAGGTTGGCAAATCTGTGTGTGTCTAGAGCTAAACCAGCCTGAGGTGGGGCCACGCCCCCTTGCGGATTGGCTGATGTTTTAGTTCAGGTGGGGGACACGCCCCTGTGCTGTGATTGGCTTCCGCACTCTGTGACTCTCCCAAGCTGTGAAAAATAAAAGTCAACTAGCTGCCTGTGAGGCTGTGTGTGTAAAAATAGGCTGTCTGCCCCTTTTCCTATGCTCAGTCTAGGTGAAAAGGGGGCAATTACGGGGTCCTAGCTGCAGTTCACTGCCCCCCATTTAACACAGCTTTAAAAGTCGTTCCCCTCTACCTTGGCCTGAAAACGGGGGGGGGGGGAGCAGAGTGCATTTTCACTTTGTGTCATCAGTTCGGTTGTTTTTAACAAGCTTACACCAATGCAGGTTTTTGGTTAAAAGGGCTGTAAGGGGAGGTTTGAAGCTTGCAGACATGAGAACGGGCGTGACATCCTCCCCCTTTCCCACGTCCACAAAATGAGATTCACCAGTTTTTCATGAGGGAAAACCCGCCTAGGGAAGGGAGTCCGCCCCGGGGATTTTAAGCGTAAAAAGAAGAAACAGCTAAAGTCTGAAAATCTTGTGATGGAAAACTCCTTTAAGCATTTGAATGTAAGCATTTGTGATTTTTCCTTTTCCCTGGAATACCAACTATGCGGGTAGCGAGGAAATAGATTATTGATGGGTTAATCTGAGGTCTTAAAAATACCCTGCAGCAGACACGCAACGGGACATAGTGGGAAGGGTTTACCTGTTTCTTCCAGCTCACCCCCCAAGCACACAGGGGCCCCCATATTTCACTGCTCAGTGTAATACTACCCGCAAAAAATAGCCCCAGGCTTTCCCCGTGGATATGCTATAGACTTCCAGTCTCCCCTTTTCAGAGTGGACTCTCCCACTTCAGAAGCATAAGGCACTGGACAGAGAGGAGCTGACCTGCAAGCCATACAGAGCAGTCCAGAGCTTTCTAGTGTGCACATTGTGTAAACTTCCAGGCTCTCCCCCTTTACAAAAGGGCTTTCCGTCAAAACCAAATTTCACGCGCGTCAACATAGTGATCCATTATACTTTCAGGTGCCCACTTGGCCCGACTTCAGTACTGTCTCTTAAAAAAAAAAAAAGAATTACGGGTGTAATGCTTTGACTTTGCTATAAAAAGGGTATTTCAAAAAGTTCACTTCATGAGGTTTCCTGGAGGTCATAGGTTCTCTTTAATGTAGAACCATTTTGTAAGCAGACTTTAAGAAGCCCCCTAATTTTTACACTTAACCATATGTCTAGGCATCTTGATGCTGCAGGGGTCTCCCAGGTAGCTACCCCCGATATGGTCACCAGCAGTTACAGCTGATGTTCAAGTACCAGAAGAGCAGACAAAAGGCATAGTCAGACAGGCCAAAGCACAAGGCAGGCAGAGTTCTTTAATGGTCAGAAACAAAGCCAAAGGTCATTACCATTAAATTTCTCTGCAATGCCAGGAATCACCAAAAAGTTCAGGCACAGATGAAGGAAAGTCTTCCTTTAAGTCACTACTGGAAATAAGAGATAGGTACGGTGTCACGTACACACTCACCAGCACGTGACTGGGGGCCACTGTAATGGGGTAGATTTATCTCCACTTGCGCTCACCTCTCAATCAGGTAGCGAATCAAGCATAAATCGCACCACAAGACAGTTCCAGCACCCCAAAGTTAACCGCTGCCACCACCTTCCTTCAATAATCAAAAAGGAATCAGCCGGAAGGAATCTGATTCCTAACAGTATTCTAAAACCACGTAAAAAATCCCTTAATGGTCACCTCACTGCTCTCCAGCAGCTACAAAAAAAATACACTCCTTCAAGGAAATGGATCCGTGCAGCAACAAGAATTCACGTATTACTGGTAACTTTAATATTAAATGTTTTACAGTGCTTACATAAACAGAATACACTAACAATTACTATGACATACGCATCAATACAGTTATGAAAATAAAAGGGGGAGAAATACTTCAGAGATTTCACACTTACAAGGTGTCAGCCTTCAGTCCAAGGGGTTTGGTAAAGGAAAATGGAAAAACAGCTCAATCAGAATTGAACCCAAGCTATGAACACAGATTTGAGTCTGGCCATGTGTTTTATTGGCCTAAAACTCTGTCCAGGTTTCCCTCCTTCTCATATTTGCTTACTCTTTTACTGGCTGAAAATATAATGAGGTGGGTGGACACTATTTGACTTATGAGGGTGGTTGCCTACTATCACCACAGATGGCAATCACGGACTGCGCTTCTGCTGTGGACCGATCAATGACCTTTCTATTGTTATGCCCAATGGTTTTATGATTGGGGGGGTCACAGGTCATCAGGTATTCTGGACAGCTTGCATATACAACTTTGGTAATAAAGCGTAATAAAACCCATGTTATCTAAACATTTGAGTTAAGTAACAGTCAAAAGGTGGGGTGGGGGAATCTGCAGGGCCCATGCTACAAATTCCATTCACACAGAGGGGGGGTGGTGGCTCACACTCTGAGACATGGTTTAATTATAATCCAGAATACATTTAATTTTCAGTGTACTGCATTACACCTCCCTACATTACATAGGGGGACAAATTTTCTGCACACACTAACTCTTCAAATCACTGAGGACCAGGGCGTGTGCCTTATAAGGCATTGGACAGAGAGAAGCTGATCTGCAAGCCATACAGAGCAGCACAGAGGCAAGCGGCCACATCAACGGCTGTAAACACAAACCACACCATGGCTCATGATGCACACTTTCTAAAGGATAGGACCTCTTCTTAATGTATAGTTCTGAGACCTTTGGTCAGGCTCATGCTGCTTAAAGGGGTTGTCTCACTACAAGGATTGCTTTTTATGTTAAAGATATTGCAAAATCAAGTCACTTTGCAACATATGTCCATTAACAGTGTCCTACCTATTCCGAGATATCCCCTCTTGTATGGGCTGCTTCAGCTCCTCTGGTCGCTATAGCTACAGACCTTTTCAATCTCTCATGATAGGCTGCCAGCACTGGTTGCTATAGCTACAAACCTGGCTTCTACTGCAGCCTAGTAGAAGACAGTAAACGCCCCTGAATTCAAAATGAAACCAAGAAAACAGGACGAATCAATGTAGTGAGACAACCCCTTTAATGTATGTACAGTCTTCAGTCCTGTGATTGGTCTCATGGTCTCTAGTGTATAGTTTTGAGACCTATTATTGGTCTCATGCTTCATAATATATAGTCCTGAGTCATGTAATTGGTCTAATTATTCCTTATGTTTAGTCCTCAGATCTGTGGCTGCCGAGTCCTGTGATTAGTCTCACACTTCCTAATGTACAGAACTGAGACCTGTGATTGTCCTCTTTGTTCCTGACTTATAGTTCTAAGAACTGGGATTAGTGTTTTGGTCCCTAATGTATAGTTCTGAGACATTTAGTCGGTAGTACATTCTCTGCCTCGAATACCAACTCTCTTCTCTGTATGTCAGAATAGCTCAGTTTACTGCACAGAACCAGATATATTGTAGCATCAGCTACACCAAGATGCCAAATCAATAATCCTGATGAATAAGCTTGGCAGCTCAAGGGCATGGCCCAGTTCTTCATGATCCCTTACCCTCTAATAATAAGCAGTTATTCCCAGTACTGGAGTTTCATAGGGAGTTATCACTTTCAGAGTCTGTAAGAGGGACCATGCAATAAACTATTTAATGAGTTGCTCATGTTCTAGAATCACTCATTTACCTTATGGTGCAGCTCAATACAATTTGAATGCAGAGAAAGCAGCTAAAATTACCCATAACTCTGCACCCAGCTATGACTATACATCCCCAACCGAACATAGGGAACTCAACAAACCTTAAGAAGTATTCTTAACTCTGCACTGAGATACACCTCCTAACCTAACACAGAGGACTCGACAAACCTTAAAAACTACCCAGAACTGTGCACTGAGTTATAGAAAACCCCACTCCAACAAAGGGGACTTAGAAATCCACATACATTTTTATAACTCTATACTAAGCTAAAAAAAATCCTATACTCCACTCCAACACAGGAGACTGCAAACTTTAAAAACTACCCAAAACTTTGCACTAAGCTATAAAAAAGAAACTATTTGCTACCCATTCCAACACAGTTTAGTTAAAAAACCTTATAACTACCTATAATGCTGCGCTGAACTGTAGAGAAATCGATACACATCCCACTACAACACAGAAAACAGATCAGAGCTTAAAACTATGCATACCTCTGTACATAGCTATAAAGACATTTTTACACATCTCACACAAACATGGAGGACTCAACAAAACTACCCATACTTCTCCACTAAGCTGTAAAGAGGTTCACACAGCTCTCTTGTAAGAGCAGTCACACTATGGAGCCCTTTACAATAAGAGTAGTGACACTATAGAGTCTCTATTATAAGAGCAGTCACAGTATGGAGCCTCTACTATAAGATAAGTCACACTGTGGAGCTTCTACTGTAAGGCCTGGTTCACATGGCTTATTGCCGGCGTAATTGCGGGGACAGGGCGGGGGGCCGGAAGCTCGCCGGCCCCATAGACTGTCATTATCTACAGCGCTTACGCGCCATAAATAATTGACATGTCACTTTCTCCCCGCCCGGCGGATTCGCTGAGCGGGTAGGAGAGACGGAATCCATAGATCTCTATGAGAACTATGGATTACCGTAGTTACTGGGACGGATTGGAGCCGTGCCCAAAATAAGCCGTGTGAACATGGTCTAAGAGCAGTCACACTATAGAGCCTCTACTGTAAGAGCAGTCACACAATGGAGATTTCTACTGTAAGAGCAGTCACACTATGGAGCCTCTACTGTTAGAGCAGTCACAAAATGGAGATTTCTACTGTAAGAGCAGTCACACTATGGAGCCCTCTACTGTAAAAGCTGTCACACTATGGAGCCTCTACTGTAAGAGCAGTCACACTATGGAGATTTCTACTGTAAGAGCAGTCACACTGTGGAGCCCTTTACCATAAGAACAGACATACTATTGAGCCTCTACTTTAAAACCAGACACACTATGGAACTCTCTATCAACAGATGAGTCACACTTTGGAGCCCTCTTTTGTAAGAGCTTTCTTAGTTTGGAAATCTATACTATAAGAGTCGTTATACAATGGAGCCCTTAATTTTGAGAGCAGTTGTGCTGTGGAGATTTATTCTGTGGTAAAGTGACACTATGGAGCTCTTTACTTTTATAGTAGTCACACTGTAAAGTCCTCTGCTGTTAGAGCAGTCATACTATTAAACGTTCTACTGTAAGAGCAGTCACGCTGTAGATCCCTGTACAGTAACAGCAGTCACATTATGGAGTGTCTACTGTAAGATCAGTTACACGGTGGAACCTCTGCAGGTTGCCCTAAGGGTAGTCAGGGGGTGGTTAATAATGTGGTCCTATCATGTGTTTGTGGTGTTGATGCTGTGCCTGTGATTCTGTGGTCATCTCACTGAACCAATTTCTTCTTTATTGCAGAAAAATGAATGGTTATGTTTGAACTGCCAAACTCAGCGGTTATTAGAGGGAAGCTTAGGAGATGCTCCACCATCACCCTTACCACCATCCAAACAAAGTTCACCGAGGCATCTGCCAGCAATTCCTGCAGGAGCATCTCCCAAACATGTCCCAGGAGCTTTGTCATCAGGGTCACCAAGACACCAGCCAGCTCCAAACCAGACAACATCACCACATCACCAGAAATCCCTAACTGCTTCCACAGCATCTCCCCAGCATCAGACAGGTGGGGCAAGTCAGCATAGAGGGACAGCAGGACATCCCCCAGAACCAATGCATGACAAGAGAGGTTCTCAACAAAACCACCTCAAGAGTTCAGAACAAATTAAGAGTAACGATAAAAAACCCCTGGAAGACATGACCCAGCCCAAAGCTCCTGTAGATTCTCAAAAGTTGTCAAAGCAGATGGTGCCAAAGGGTAAAACCATGGGCAGTAAAAAAGAGTCTGGGTCGAAGAATGGGAAGTCGTCCTCTGAGATTCAAAAGATGAGAGACCAAGAGGTGAGTTGTTAATAAAACTAATGAAAGGTGTCTGGAATTGGGAGAGCTAATGATCTTGGATGCAGCATGCTCCACATAATTTCTCTAAGGCTAAGTTCATATGGCTAATTGCAGGGAGTACAGTACTCCCCACAATTACTCCAGGTGTTCAGGAGCTCACGTAATGCGAAGGGGTCAACAGCCCGCCGGTCCCATAGCCTGCCATTGCTCATGTCGCGTAAGCGCGGTGAATAAATGACATGTCACTTATCTCCCGCGCGTCGCATTGTACACCCGGGGAGAGGAGGCGTAATTATGAGAACTGTGGATTACCGTAATGACTGGGTCGCATTTCGCTCGTATTAGAGCGCTGTACGCGGCGAAATGCACCCCAATTTAACCCGTGTTAACATAGCCTAAAGGTTTGTGACCGCTACTCTGTACAGACCACCTTACATGTAGCTCTCTCTGGATTTCACCGGTCCAAAATCCATGTTATCTTCTGTGACCACCTGCAAAAATGACAATGTATTATTAAATGGATTATCAGTAACGCTGTAGTCACACTATGCCTCACACTATCCATATAATACATCTGCCATTTTGATTGTATTACAGAAACACATACATTACATGTTTATTTGTGATGTTTAACATTGTGGTAGAATCCATCCCCATATGTCAGATGAATATTAACAGGATTTTCCTCTATTTTTGGTTTATGGGGACATTACAGGAGACTACTATGGACATAGCATTAAAACATGGAAGCCGAGCCCTTTTTATTGAATTTGCTTTCTTCAGCTGTAGGACTACAACCTGTTGTAAAGAGCAGTGTTTTGTCACGTGCGGGATGGGGTAGCCATTGGAACTTTGTATCTAACCTGTATCCCATTGTACCTGATAAGGACATTTTGTTTTTAATCTGCATAGTACAATGTATGTAATACTGTGGTATTTTTTAGAGTTAAAGAAAACCTGTCTGGTGGTTTTTGCTGTTCCATCGAAGAGCAGGTTATAATAAAGGGAGAGAAGCTAAGCCCTGTGAGATTTAGGTTTAACTGATTTGAAGCAGGATTTCTGAGCAGAGTAAATTCTTACTGGACTTCCTAAGTGGCAGAAAGAGGTCTGTGTACCCTGCTCACATACAGTGATTGACAGCTTTCCCTGCATCAGTGTGTCTACAGAGCAAACCGTCAATCACTGCGTGTGGGTGTGGTTAACAGTACTTTCAGTTTCACTTTCACGATTTATTTTGCTTTTTACTCAGAAATTCAGCATCAAATCATATAAACCCGTACATCACAGAGCTCAGCTTCTGTCCCTCTGTCACATTGGGGTCTCAGATACGGTAGAACAAACCACCTGACAGATTCCTTTTAATAACCATTCGGCAAAAAATGAAATACAGAATGCAATAAAGCTGAAATACTAGACTAAAGACTATACTGTGCCTGTATGCTTTATTAACTACATGTTCTGATTTTCTGCAGGATGTAAGCAAGCCTTATCCCCATGACTTGTCCCGCAGCCCTCAAAGCCTAAGTGACACAGGATACTCCTCTGATGGGATTTCCAGTTCACAAAGTGAGATTGCAGGACTGGTGCAGCAGGAAGAAGAGAAGTTAAATGCAACAGGCATATCTCAACGCAGCCCACCAAGCCCCTCTGAGCTTACTAAATTGGAAAGTTCTGTTAGACCTCTGCTGGAATCAAAAGGTTCTTCACAGGGTGACAGGTTCCATGGTTTACGAGACGATCCAAAACAAAAGCAGAGACCAAAGTCACTATCCATTACCCCTGAAGCTTTTGATTCAGATGAAGAATTGGAAGATATCTTGGAAGAAGATGAAGATTCATTGGAATGGGAAAATCAAAGGGATCAGAGGGAGTGCACCGAGTCATCAGATGATTTCGGAAGTAAGTTGCGTCATGATTATGTGGAAGACAGTAGTGAAGGTTTCTCCCCTTTAATGAAAAGACAACAAAAGGGGAATTTCTCAGATGAAGAGTTTATGAGAAGACAGCTTTTGGAAATGAGCGCAGAAGAAGACAATCTAGAAGATGATGATCCACATTATAACCATGTAAAATACAGCAGTGGTAAAAATGAACACAAAACAGACTCTGAAAAAGCCAAAGGCTCCTCAAAGCAGTCTCTAGGTTATAACAATGATGTGTATGATGACAGTAGAAAAAACTTAGAAGAGGAAGAGGATGTATCAGCAACACAAGGTGGGCTCCGACGGTTTAAGACTATTGAGTTAAATAGCACAAATAACTATAACAGAGACATTGATCTTGACCAGGAAACCGACATTAGTTTGGATAGGGAACCAGAGTTAGAGATGGAAAGCCTAACTGGGTCACCAGAAGAACGATCCAGAGGGGAATATTCTTCTACATTACCTGCAACAACACCAAGCTACACAAGTGGAACATCACCCACATCATTGTCATCACTTGAAGAAGACAGTGACAGCAGTCCTAGTCGAAGACAGCGTCTGGAAGAGGTCAAGCAACAAAGGAAGGCTCGTCACCGTTCACATGGTCCTCTACTGCCCACTATTGAAGATTCCTCAGAGGAAGAGGAGCTGCGAGAAGAAGAAGAACTCTTACGAGAACAGGAAAAAATGAGAGAGGTGGAGCAGCAAAGGATCAGAAGCACAGCCCGCAAGACCAAAAGAGATAAAGAAGAACTAAGAGCCCAAAGAAGAAGAGAGAGATCAAAAACACCACCCAGCAATCTGTCTCCCATCGACGATGCATCACCCACAGAAGAAAAGAGGCACGCTGCAGAGATGGAGGAACTGCACAGATCTTCGTGTTCTGAGTATTCTCCTTACATTGATTCTGAGGCAGAAGGTTTTGAAATGATTGCTTCTAAATTATATAAATCAGGCAGCGAACACAACTTGCCAACATTTATGTCTTTGTACTCACCAACAGAAAAGACTGCCTCCACCGGTAGTACACCTCTAAAAAGTTCTGAGGAGGTTTATGAAGAAATGATGAGAAAAGCTGAGATGTACCAGAAGCAGCAGCAATCACAGCAGAACGTCATCTATGGGAACAACTATCAACAGGTCAGCTATACGGGTAACCAGAATCAGAACAGCTATGAGTATCAATATATTGATGATTATGGCTACGACAGCAATAGAAGTGGAGGTTCACAGAATGACTACAACATGGACTTAACAGCACCTGGAACAGTTTATGATGAAATTTTGCAAACCTCTCAGAATATCACAAGAATGCATCAGTCATCATCGATTGACTTACAGGAAGATAAGAAGGTTGATGCCTATGCTGAAAAGCAATTCTTAAATGCCGAGAATGCCTACAACGAGATGTTGAAACAAGTTAGTGGTCCACTTACTCCCGGTACAAGCCCAACTCAGCTGTCTGCACCGGTGTCATTTGCCTCTTCTGAAAGCCTTTCGGGACGGGTTATTCCAGATGTGCGGGTTACACAGCACTTTACTAAAGATGGACATGATCAGACAAAACTTCATAGTTCATCTTCAGTTCCTAGCTCAAAAGCAATATCATCTACTTTCCACTATGGCAAAGTTTCCACTGCCTCGACATCTACAACATGCACCCCTAGTGTGAATGCTGATGGAGCTTCTCCTTCTCACAGAAATTTTGGACAAGCTAGAGGAAGCATGGACTATAGTGCAAATGAAGAGCAATATAGAAATAGAATGGCTGCAGAAATAAGTGCATCAAGAGATAAAGGACAAAGCATTGGGACAAATTCAGTGTCATTAACGTCAAAAGTTATTTCTTTCTTCAAGAGTTCAAGTCCACCCCTGTCTCCTACCTCACCCACACAAAGTCCGACTCATTCATCACCAAGAGTAAACATGTCTGCTGGGAGCAGGAGTACTGCTGAGTTTTCGTCCCAGACTCAGAACATCCATAGGCTGGACAGCTCATCTGTGCAGATATCGCCTATGGTAGCTCAAGGAACACAGACACCAGATCGCACTAGGTCACCTCGACTTTCTAGGCAGCAGTCTTCTCAAGAAACTCCATTCATGGTTATTACACTAGCCTCTGAGTCCTCCATCCAAACTAAACCTAAAAGTGTCAGTTCCTCTACTTCCCCAGTCACATCACCAACTAGATTAAACCGTCAGCAAACTCTCCATAGTTACAGTCAAACACCAGTCAGTAGTTCACAGTCTCAGCAAGAACAAATACAGTCTAGCTACACTAAGACACATACAATCATAGAAAGGTCTCCGGCTGCAGGAATGCACATGATTTCTTCTAAAGTTCAGCCCACTGCTACAGTAGATGGTTCCAGCAATACTTATAACTGGGGTTCCTTACCACCAGAAAACATATCACTGTGTAGAATCTCTTCAATTCCTGGAACATCACGGGTGGAACCTGGTCCCAAACCAAGCAACAGTGCAGTTGATTTACGAACAGCTATGAAAGCTGCTCCAGTAATTATGACTGATCAGGGCATGGATCTTACGTCTTTAGCCGCTGAATCACGAAGATATTCTCTAACAATGGACCCATCTCCTGGGCGCCAGTCTACTGCTGTCCAGCCCTTAATTGTGAATTTGAATGCCCAAGAACATCCTCATGCTGTTATTGCCACAGCCACAACTGTTAGTATAACTGTTGCTTCCTCCATGATTGTATCACAGCCAAAACAGCCTATGGTGTATGGAGATCCATTTCAGAATAGGGTAGATTTTGGTCAAGGGACAGGAAGTGCAGTCTGCTTAACACAAGCCAAACACATTGAACAAACAGCCCAATCTGGGGTATTGAGAGGAAGTGGTGGCAAACCAGAAGAAACAGGAGGTATGCAGAAAGACATATTTGCAAGATTTAACCTTCCTAGTCAGGTCACATCTGTGGTGAAACGAGAGATAGGTTCTCAGCCTGGTAGCGCACAAAACATTGCTAACATTAGTGCCATGCCCAGACAGTTCCAACAAGATCAGGGCATAGGTTTTACAGATGCTTATAAGGGTATAACTGAGTCTAAAGCTCCACATCCTCCTATTAATATTGCGGGGAGCCAGCCTCACTCCATGATGGTACACCTGGATGAGAAGGCATCTGGCCCTGTTACTAAACTCATGAAAGAAGAACAGGCTCCAAATGCCCTAGATCTCACGGGGATGAAACCTGAAAGCCAAGTGGTGTGCTGTGACGTGGTCTACAAGTTCCCCTTTGGTGGCAGTTGTGCTGGGGCTTATAATTCTTCTAAGGTACCAGACAAAAGCACAGGGGAAGTAGCACAGGCAGCGAGACCAGGGGTACAATACTATGGACAGAGAGAACAAGAACTTCCTGAAAACTATCAATATAGAGAATCAAAACCTATGGTGCCACCTCCTCCCCCACCATCTGCACCTGCCCAGACTTTTTATGATGAACAGAAATTTTACCCTTATGGTCCTGCAGGTAGGATGTACTCATCGATGTCGGAGACCAATTTATCTGACATTGGTTTGTATCAACCCTACCAGGTTCCAGCTGGAGACAGTGCAATGGATCTAAGTACAATGAAAAGCTCTTATAGCATGAACTTCAGTGATGGAAGCTACTTAGGTCAGGGATTACAGTATGGTTCATTTACTGACCTACGCCAGCCTTCAGATTTATTTAATAGTTCATTACCCATAAGACGTTATAGTTATATGTCTAATATATACTCCGACTACAGATACTCTGCTAGGGTTCTGTCTTATTTTCTTGAGTCAATCCTTGCTCAATAGAGTTCTACGACAGCTCGTGAGATCAGTAGAATGTGCGCTGCTCTTAACTCTATGGACCAATATGGAGGGCGGCATACTAACAGCCCAGATCTAATGCAGTATGGACCTGGTGCAGTGGGTACAGGTCCAGCATCTAATCTGCTTTCAAATCAGCAGGGAGTGGCACCCATTAGGCCAAACATGATGTATGGTTCTCATTTTTCAGACACCCGTCAAGGCTTTGGAAACTTAGGACAGTATAATATACCTGGTCCAAGATCTGGGACTATCAGACAGATGTACCCAGCTGCAGCCACTGTGAGGGCAGCAGATGGCATGATTTACTCAACTATCAATACACCTATAGCTTCTACTCTTCCTATCACTACTCAACCAGCTCCTGTTTTAAGACCAATGATTAGAGGTTTGTATAGGCCATATGCCCCTGGGAGTGTCACTGCCGTTCCTCTAGTAAGCCTTACCAGGATGCCCCTTGTCACTCCAAGAATGCCATTAGGACCCCAGTCACTGTACCGTTATCCTGCAGTAAATAGATTTCCACCTGCTTCTTCAGGATCCACATTTGATACTCCTGTTTATTTGGGAAAATCTGCCAGCACTTCTTCAAATAGCGCAACCACATGTACAGTCAGTTCAACCCCGATATCATCACTTACACCTGCTTCAACAGTAACTTCAGCCTCTGTAGTTACATCTAATATATGTTCAGACACAACAACCCCAGAAGACTCTGCTGAGGTCTCAACTGTATCTGCAGGGGTGCAGAGTTCTTCCAAAGAGACCATTCAGTCTCAGCAGAAGACCATAGCTGAGAACCAGTCAATTGTGCTTAAAGCAGGGGCTGAAAAAGAGGAGAAAGAGAAAGAAGAAGAGCGGCAGAGAAAACAGCAGGAACATTTGCTTCAGATTGAAAGAGAAAGAGTAGAATTAGAGGCGCTAAGGCAACTCCGATTACATGAGGAGCTAGAGAGAGAACGCTCAGAACTGCAGCGTCACAGAGAGAAGGAACAGATGCTAGTACAGAGAGAGCTCCAAGAGTTGCAGTCAATTAAACAGCATGTTCTTCAACAACAGCAAGAAGAACGGCAAGTACAGTTTGTCTTGCAACGGGAACAGCTGGCGCAGCAACGGTTGCAGATTGAGCAAATTCAACAGCTCCAGCAACAGCTTCAACAGCAACTTGAGGAACAGAAGAGGCAAAAGACTTCCATCCCTCCAGCTTGTGAACAAACAGTGCGACTTCCACCCCAAACAGTATCAGAAATTGCCATTGAAATGCAAAGAACCCTTGCTCAAAGTGGTCAGTACTGGCCGCAAGTAAACCAACCATTCATTGCTATGGCTCCAACTGTACCAGATGCACAGGGGCAGCCTCGCTACCCTGGACCTCAGAGGCCACTTACTAACTCTGCCTCAGAGATGTCATTGCAAACTGATGAGCAATGGGAAGTAAATAGAACTATAAAGAAAAGAAACTCAATGCCACGTCTCAGGGATGCCTATAACACAGATGACAACCATGAACCATACATTGTCAAGAAGATAACAGATAGCAGTGTACAGACTGATGATGAAGATGGCGAAGAGAGGTTTTATATGTCACGGCGGCGCCGAACAAAAAGAAGCACTGACTGCAGCGTCCAGACAGATGATGAAGACAATGCAGAATGGGAACAACCAACTCGCAGACGTCGATCTAGATTTTCTCGCCATTCTGACTCCAGCTCAGACAGCAAGCATGATGCTAAAGGGACATCAAGTATAGCGATTCAGACCATCAGTGACTGTTCTGTCCAGACTGAACCAGACCAACTGCAGAGAGTCTCACCATCCATACATATAACCACTCCAGATCCCAAGGTGGAAATAGTAAAGTACATATCGGCTCCAGAGAAAACGCAGAAAGGTGAAAGTCTTGCCTGCCAGACAGAACCAGAAACTCAGTCACATGGAATTGTGGTACCCCAGCTAAGTGTCCCTACAACTGTAACCCCCTATTCTTCAAATTTACAGACTGCAACTTCTGGTCCACTGGATACTAATATGTTAAGACAACAAGGAGCCACCAAGTTTGAGAAGAAGAAGCCTGATCCTCTGGAAATTGGTTACCAGTCACATTTGCCGGCAGACACACTTTCTCAGCTAGTTAATCGGCAGCCCCCCAAGTCTCCCCAAGTTTTATACTCACCAGTGTCACCACTTTCACCTCACAGATTACTGGAATCTACCTTTGCTTCTAGTGAAAGGTTGAACAAAGCCCATGTTACACCTCAAAAACATTTCACAGCTGAAAATACACAACGGCAGCAGATCCTACCCCGTCCATTAAAAACCATGCAAAGATCTTTGTCGGATCCTAAACCCTTAAGTCCAACATCTGAGGAGTCTGCCAAGGACAGGTTCTCTTTGTATCAACATCAGTTACTACAAGGTGGTCAGGTAAGAGACATGGCACGGTATCCTGCTTAGTACTGTACTGACATTGCCTAGACTTACACATGAAGCTGCAGCCTACACATGTAGAGCCCGCACTCTTACTAAATGTTCCTGTCTTCTCATTCTTAGTCACATAATCTTTTCTTTGTCTTTTTGAAGTTTTATGTTTTCTTTGTGTTGTGAACAGCAGTGAGCATCTCCGCCATATCTTCATTAGTTTGCAGAGCTCTGAATATCCCTGTTAATTTCAGCACATTTGCTTTTGTCACTTTCCTAAATTCTGCTCTATAGCCATAAAAACTGCCACTAAATAAATTGGGATCATATGAGATGATTGGGCATAACAGTTACCAGTTCAATGTATGTCATCAGATTATTCAATTCATACAGTAAAAGTGACAATGAAGAATTTGACCTAAGACACTCTGAAAACTCTAGAGTGAGAAGGTTCTCAAAATGGTGTCCACATGGCTAGCTAGAAAAAGCTGCAAAGAGCAAAAAATCTGGTCTCTGCTCATAAATCAGATTTAATCCGATATTGTTTAAAACCATAACAAGAGAAAAAGGCACAAGTGTTGTGTCACTTTCCTTATCATGAGGCATATATAGAGATCTGAATAGTAGCAGTGATGGATCCTAATGAATGACACCCTTCCACTGCTTGCTTTATGATTCTTCATACGCTGCGATTAATGTGTCACCACCTTATCCTGTCCTCAGAGTTGATCCTCATGGTTCCTGATCTTATTCTCTACTGGAGATACAAATAATTGCAAGGGTTATAATCATGTCTGGCAGAGAGGATCTGGAAATTTCAGTGGAGACCAATGAACTTAGGTAGGGCTTACGAGTTCCATGTACATTCTGCACTTCTCATACTCATGATACAAATACTGAGTCATTGTACTTTATCATGCTGAGTCTCAGCAACATATGGAACACATATTTCAGGCCTTTGAATAATTCCAGCCATTCAGAAACATTCACTAATATTAGACAAGACTGACCATATTACAATATAAAGAGCAGCAGAAAAAATACGATTTTGCAAACTAACTCAGACTGATGTCACCTTTTCATATCCCCATAGTGCTGCTCAATATACTTTTTAAAAAATCTGAAAACAGATCCTTTCTGTGTGCCACATCAGAGTACAGTTAATAAATGGGGATCCTTTAGAGTTTGGTTGGAATAAGTGGTTGTTGCTCTGTTGGATGCTTCTATCCGTGTAAAGGGCACTGGATACCATCATTACAGCAAAGAAAGTGACATTAATCCCACAGTCCCCCAAGTGATCAGTAGTTTTTCCAACCCAGACAACCGATCTACATTTTTTTTATTTGTGTCCAATTAATACAGAGCTGGTTTATTCTTTTAAGCAACTTTTACTATTTATTTACTTTAGTTGTTCAGTAGACAGCATATAATAGACTGCAGCCAGAGAAAGGTGGACAGTAATCAGCAGCTAGTTGGTAGTAGATAATAGTCTTTTGATTGTAGATAGCTGACAGCATACAGCAAGGTAGTAGACAGTAGGAAACACAGTAGACAGTTGATAGTAATCAGCAGGCTGTTGATAGTAGATAATAGACATTTGTAGTCAATAGCAGACAGTTAAAGGAGTTTTCTCGCTACAAAGATCATATCTGTAATGATGGGGACAGTAAAAATAAGCACTTTTGCAATCGGTTTGCATTACCTAAATCATTTAGTATAGCAGCTATGAGCTAATCTGTGCGTGTCTAGAGCTATTTCTGCAGCAAGTGTTCGGGTCACGCCCCCTTTGCTGTGATTGGCTGTCTGATATTTCATTTAGCCCTGTTGGTACATGCCCCCTTGGTGGGACACGCCCCCTGTGATGTGATTGGCTGACTGCACTCTCTTCCCTATAAGATGTGTAAAATGAAAGTGAAAATGGCTGCTGTCTGTGTTCTTATTGTCTTTCACTGCACCCTGAGCTGTGTAACAATGGCTGCATGAGCTCTTCTATATGCCCCTTCTCCCAGTGATAGATAGTGAAAGATCTGAGTCTCTAGGTGCTCCCCCCCATGTAACACAGCCTTATACACGGAGAGGATGTCACAGCTCTGCAGACCTCCTTCAGTGGTCAGTTCTCATGCCTGCAGAACTGTCACCTCCCTCCACAAGCTCCTTGTAACAAAAACACCTGCATTGGTGGAAACAGTTATACATACAGCCTGAACTGAGGAAACAAATGTGAGAAATGCAAACTGCTTCCCCCTCTACCTCCTGCCTGATAACAGAGGGGGGAACAGAGTGCATTTCTCACATTTGTTTCATCATGCTGTATGTATAACTGGTTACACCAATGCAGTTGTTCAGGTTACAAGGAGCTTGTGGAGGGAAGTAACAGCTCTAAAGACATGAGAACTGACCATTGCATGAGGTCTGCATAGCTGTCACATCCTCTCCCTTCCACTGCTCACACAGAATGATGATGTCACTACTCTTCAGTGAGGAAAGACCTGCCTACTGGGAGAAGAGACGCCTACTAGAAGGAGAGACCTGCCCCTGAATTTGAAGCTGTAAGAAAAAGAGAAATCTTAAGATGCCCATGAAAGCCTGTAATGAGAAAACCCCTTTAAGAGTAGAGAGCACATGGTAGATAGTAAACAGTAGATAGTGGACAGTTCACAGTAGACAGCATGGGGTAGATACTAGACAGTTTATATTTGAGGGTAGTTACAGGATAGTTGATATCAGTTGATATTAGACAGCAGATAGTTTACCACAAACAGGTGAAAGTAGACAAGTGCTAGGCAGTTCATAACAGACAGTAGATAGCAAACAGTAGCCAGTTAATGGTAGATAATAGTATGTTGACAGAAAACAGATGTTTTTGTACATTTTTATTTTTTTAATGAAAAGTTCTGTTATTTTTGTTGTTAGCTTTTTATTTTATGTTGTCTTGTTGGGCAGTCTACACATCTATTTTATTCGTTGTAGATTACAGCTTTCCAGCCAAATACTTTGACACGCAAAGTGAAGCGAACTCTGCCTAGCCCTCCTCCTGATGAAGCTCACCTTCCACTGACCACCAGTCAGGCTCATTCCCAAATATACATGCCGAATCTCACACAGAAGATCACAGGAAGCCAAGCCATACAGATGCCAAAAGTTGGTTTTCTTAAAACCATTGACCATGATCTGAAGATTGTAGAGCAAGAATCCACTAAACTACGTAAACAACAGGCTGAGCTGGAAGAGGAAGAAAAGGAGATTGATGCTAAACTGAAGTATTTAGAACTTGGCATCACCCAGAGGAAGGAGTCCATTGTGAAAGATAGAGGGGGAACTAGAGATTTCTCTTACCTCAGATCCCTGGGTGAAAATAGGGATTACATGTCAGATAGTGAGCTCAACAACATGCGAATGACTGGCTATGACAGCAGCACTCTTTTGAACAGGACCGGCACTGCACCACAGTATTCGGATTTTCAGGCCACACAACAGTTCCAAACTTCATCTTCTTCTTATACATCTAGCACCTATCAATACTCTACTGGCCAAGCAGTAACCCCAGTTTCTGTCCCTGCCCAGCAGATCAGGTTTCAGCAGCCACAATATCCTGTGTCTAGCAATGGTCCATCACAAAACAACTTCCAGACCCAGTTACCTAGCTATCCTGCACAAGGTTCATATCAGACTCACAACATTGCACCAACAACAGGTTATCAGACAGACTTAGGTCTTCAGAGTCATACAGCTTTCAGGCCACCAAACCCTTATCAAGCCCAAACCACCTATGCCTGCCAGACTCCATTACAAGCCACGTTACATGCAGGTTTTCCACCACAAGCTGATAGTCAAAGTATTCATCAGAAACCTAGACAGACATCACTTGCTGATCTAGAGCACAAAGTCCCTACTAATTATGAGGTGATTGGAAACCCCACAGTGGTTATATCCTCGGCAACTCCTGACACTGGCTTCAGTAATACAACTGTGGGCAGTAATTATGAGCCATACAAGTCCACAGAGGTAAGACAAGCAGAGAGAGGGAATGGAGCAGAAAGCCCCAGCAATAGTTATCCCTCAGACTCTCTCTATACAAACCTTGAACAAAACATTCCTCGTAACTATGTAATGATTGAGGATATCAGTGAACTAACAAAAGAAAACCCACCAACATCATCAGAAAGCCAAAAAGTAGAACCTGCACCCCAGTCTTTGCAACAGAAAGGTAACGGACGCCACATCCAAGAGAAAAATGGCCACTTGGAAAGTGATTGTTCAAGCAAGCCATGCTGTTATTCCAGAGCTGAGGAAGAGTCTGAAGAAGATATGTATGATCATCACAATGCAGATTACAGAGGAAGAAATACCTGCCAGCGAAGCAATGTTAGTAATGGCCGAGACTCTGTCGGTAGCTCATATTATTATGGAGATGCTGATTCCAGGCACTCTTCCCGTGTAGACAAACATGGATCTTGCATTGGTATGCAAAAACATTCCTCAAAAAATCTGGCACCCGCTGTCGTTTCATCCAAGAGAAGCAAACACAGGAAACAAGGAATGGAGCAGAAAATCTCAAAGTTCTCTCCAAATGAGGAAGCTAAAGACGTGGAATCGGACTTGGCAGCTTCATACCCAGTGACTTCCTCTATAAGCAACAGCAGCAGCGTTTCCTCAAGAGCTAAGAAACTTCAGGATGAGATTACGTATGGCTTAAAGAAAAATGTGTATGAACAACAGAAATATTATGGCGTTTCTAGTAGAGATCTTGTGGATGAGGATGATAGACTTTATAGTAATGGAAGCCGCTCACGCTCAGCATCAAGTTATGGTATGGAAAAAGGAAGTCGTGACTCAGGTAGTGGTAGAAGCAAATCTTATGAACGGGACAGTTCAGATAGGTATCACAAATCAAGTTCTAAACCATCAAGTCTTACAATGAGTCAAAGCCGAGGAAGAGCTCCAATGCGGACACAGGCCTCAGAAGAAGAGAGTCCTGTAAGCCCTCTAGGGAAGTCTGTTGGTGGTACTCGTTCTTCTGGGGGCTCCATTCCTCAGCCTGCAGTGGACAGTTGTTCTCCGTTCTGTTCCAGCCACTCACTGCCTGACGTACAAGAACATGCTAAAGAAGTGCCAAGAAATCATACCTATAAACAAGAAGAAGCTTACATGATGGATGATTCCCACTGTGTAGTGTCAGACAGTGAAGGTAAAGACTATAAGTGGTGATGTCTCAGCATGCTGGAGATGATTACCTCATTTCTTTTGTCTCATGCAAGTCATAGAGAAATATGCCTTTTCCTGCATTTGCATGCTGTGCCTTCCAACCTCATCTTTCTGCCGTTTCTTTGTGTTCAACAGTTACCGTGGTGGTTTTTTCTTTGTTTTATGTATGTTATCATATGGTGCACTCCCAGTAATTTGTGACAGACAAGTATTGGCCCTTTGGTGTATCTCTGACCATGCTTGCATGTCCTGTAAGTTTGTTGCATGGCTTCAGTCTCATCTGTCTTCATAATTGGTCACGGCGCTGACCCCAATTTGTTTTTTGGTTTCTAAAGCCTATCATTTGGGTCAGGAAGAAACTGATTGGTTTGATAAACCAAGAGAAGCTCGTTCTGATCGATCAAGGTATTATAGCAGCCATTCCTCATCACAGAAGAAAATGCCAACCAAACATACATATCATGATTATGATGAACCTCCTGATGAGGATATGTGGCAACATGAGGAATATTCTCAACCCCGCCATTCATCGAAAGAACATAGGCATCATGGAGATCCCGGAAGGCATTCCTCTTCTTCCCGACACGTGGACGAACAGTCAAGACGACCAACTAAACAGCATCCAAGAGATCAAGGAAGACATGAATCACGTTCACATTCCCAGTCGACATCATCTTTGAAGAAGTCACAACAATCAGATTCTAGATCACAATCTGGCTATCCACCAAGTTCTTCAGACTATTCTCAACAGTCAAGGCAATCATCCAGTTATCACCATAGTTCAGAAACACAGAAGTCCCAAAGGCAGTCCCAGGTATCACAACAGCAGAAACCTGATTCCCATCACCAGGGATCACAGCAAGCAAGACAGTCACAGCCTGGTCAACAGCAGCAAGCAAGACAACAGCAGACTCAGCAACAAAGTTCCAGACAACAACAGCAACCATCTGGACCTTCACAGCAAGGGTCTCACCAGTCTTCTCATCAGCCCATATCTCATCAGACAACTTCACATCAAACACCTCATCAAACACCCCATCAAACACCCCATCAAACACCCCATCAGCAGCCACAGCATCAGCAAGGACCAAGTCAACCGACTAGGACACTTGTGCAACAGCCACAACCACAACAGCAGCAGACACCAGTAAGCCAGGGGCAAACTACTTCCCGGCAACAACAACAGCAGCAGCAGCAGCCTGGGCCTCAAGTGCAGACAGCATCACGGACACAACAGCAGCAGCCACAACAGACTGTGAAACCACAGCAGAACCTGCAAGCTACTGCTCAGCCATCTGCACAAGTAAGTGAGACACAACCATAGCACATATTCAGTGTGAAGCCGAGCCTCATCAACATGGTAACTAACATTGAGTTTATTAATTAGAATACTGCCATTGAGATTGATCTTCCGATAACGCTGCCGGTGGCTTATTAGGACAAAGCTATTATTGATATTGCAGTTTTTATGTAGATGTATTCACAAGACTACAACATAGTGTATTATACACATATTACAGCACATGCCATCTACAACTAAGTCCTCCATAGTCAAAAAGAGCGCATCACGGCTATGATCATATATCTGCTTCACATTTATGCACATCGTAACAACAGTGTGAGTGTGACCATGTAAAGACATGGGGCGACATGTATGTATTTTGGCGCTCAGGCGCCATTTTTTTGTGCACATCAGTAGCGTAGAATGCACCTGAATTTATGAACCTGTTCTACTGCGTGTTATAGATTGGGTGCTTTCTTGCTCCAAAACGACAAATCAGGATCAGGTAAACCACTTTTAACTTGGTCTACCTGTTCCAGCAGTAATGCGGCCAGTCCTTCCGTCATAAATGTGTAGAATCATACGGTTGTGGTGTGACACATCTCCAGATCGCCCGCCGATCTCAGGCACATTAGAAAGTGTCACGGGCACCCGATAATGCACCTAATTTTGGAGTTTGCCTGATTATAAACCTAGATAACAGGGCTGTGCCAGTTTTTGGGCTAAAAGGATGCCCGACTACTGGCGCAACCCAGTACATACATGTCACCCATTTTGTACACCTTTGGGTTTATTGTTTTCTGGTCTATCCAGCAGAATGTTACAAATGAGAAATTCTGCTGCAAAGAACAGACAATGATAAATGTACTATGACATGTAAGGAATTACTGGATATTGTGAATGTTTTGTTGATTTATTCCAGCCAAAAGTGGAACCAGTAGCTGTCTCGAAGACGACAGCAAAGCCGACAGTTCAACCGGTAAAGGGACCACCGACATCTGTGCCAGGAGCTCCTGCAGGTGTGTCTTGCTGTTAATGAAGCGAGGTAGTGACGGTAGAAAACTTAAGGGAATATGTGGTGAAAGAAATTACAAAGCCAGCTGCAAAACACAGACTAAAAATAATATATTCAATATAGAACTTATGTTTCCAGTCAAGGAAAGTCATGTAAAATTAAACAGAAGTATAAATATGCAGAAGTGAGAGACTATCAAGGAGTAAAACAACGGCTACTAAATGGAGGATTTAAGCTAGAACAAAGGGAGGGAAAAGCGTCAGAAGGTGAAGACCATTTCCAGTCCAGAGTCTACATAAATACAACTGGGTCATTCACAGGAGTGGTTTGGTAACCTCCAGAACTCTAGTGCTAATGAAGATAAAACATACATTATGGCAGACTTCCAGGTTAACCTGTGGACAGCTCTGCAGCAGTGATTGACATATCAGTTCTGCTATATCTAGCTGATCAATTTCTAGCTGATCCTAATAGAGTGATTTGAGTGCCAAAGGTTTGTAAGCATCAGTGTACAAGACTACAGAGCTCTAAAGGGTTAAAGTTTGTCAGTAAGTAATGTAAACAAGCATCTTTCAGATAAGAAACACTGCAGGGAGAGACATCACCTTCCCAGCTACTGCTTCAGCCTGTAAGAGCAGAGAGAGGTGGCCGGTAACTAAGGATACCTGTATGCAAAATCAGGAGATAGGATGTGCTTCTAACTCTGAAGAAAAGCAAAATCAGAAGAGCAATGTATTTGGTAATAGTCTTTATTTACATTTGCCTACATGTTTAAAGCCAATCAAAAAATGGGCATACTCTTTCAAGGAAGTTAGTAATACTTTAAAATTCATATAAAATAAAGTACCACAGGGCCTTCACACCTAACAGTTGGAGAAGATGAAGGAGTGATGGGATGACTGTCTGCTTCACTCAAATCTGGAAAGTAATAGAGAGCTGGAACTGCTTGCAGGACAATCATTTAAACGAAGCAGCACCATGTGTAAAGTCCAGATACAGTCTAGAGGACCCTAAGGTAGAGACAGCTAAAGTTTCTGGGGGTGCATGGATCAGCTGTGTATGTGATCATTCAGTTAGGATTGGTAACATCAGATCTTCGGTATTATGGCAGGAATATGCATTTTGGGTAGCACCAAAAGTGTGTAAGAGGTTGCCCAAAGATAGCTTCAAGGTCTACATAAAGTCATTCCCCGGGGAAATTTTTGGAAAGTGTTTTCTGTTTAGGTAATTTTTCAAGGCTATTTCAGTGCTGGGTAGATTTCAGTGGATTGCGTCCATCAAATGGGTTCAGTGCTGCTGGGTATCAGTTCTCCTTGGTGTCATTGCCACTGGCATTCGGTGCCGCTTGTATTGTGGTCTAGGTAAGAAAACCACGTATTATTTCACTTCTCGCTTAGTTGACATCTTCACATCCGGTTTTTTCTTTTACAGCTGCAAAAATTGGGCCAAAACCAACCACAACAGGAGCAGCCCCAGGACAGCCAGGCCCCGAAGGCGAAAGCATGTTTTCCAAAATCCTCCCTGGAGGTGCAGCTGAACAGGCAGGCAAACTGACTGACGGTAAGGCAGACGGAAGTCTCTGTATCAAGGTGGAAAATCTACAGGATAGAAAAACCTGTTTAAAATCGAGTTGCATCCCTGATGATTATTGCGATGTATGATGTCAGATGAGGTTGAAGTATTTGTGGTATGACAGATGTATGATACATGGTATGACATTTATGTAATATGGGTTTTGAGAAAATATAGATAAAGATATTTGGGATGACGGGAAATAGCGTTAAAACTGAAATCATTTGTGGTAAGATGAAGAGTGATTAGTGTATGATAAGTGGTATGACTGATACATGAGATGGTGAATGCTGTCTGATACCCATAATGACATCTGTATGATGTATGCCATATGATACACCGTGTGTAAGGGATCTGTCCT